>JALIGW010000005.1:80850019-80917519 GCA_023053685.1 Diadophis punctatus similis | reverse complement strand
CAGATGCCACGGTCATCGTCAGTGGATGGGGGAAACGGTTACTGCAACGTCTCCCAGACGCCTTGATGGAGGTGACGTAGCCGCTCACGTCGATCTCATGGACCTATGGATCTATTTATTGATCTCTTGGCGGGAGGGAGAGGGATCCCACCGAGACTCGCTCCTCGATAATCCTTCCTTGATCATTACCCTTTTCCCTAATCTGGAGGTCTCCAAGGTTGTTAGGATTGCAGCCATCTCTACTTGAGGGGGAGGGGCTCTTTGAAGAATCAGCCAAGGCAACGGGGGTCCCACTCCCCAACCTGCCATCTCCAACCTGGCGCCCTTCTGATGTGGGGTCCACGGTGTGTGTCAGTGCGCGCACTGCGTGACTACTATTTTGAGACAACCCAGGAGCAAAATACAGTACACAGACGTTTGTCTTACAAACAGTGGTTTATATACAAGACTTCTATATACATACTTACACTCGGGTGGGTTCCACTTACCTTCGCCACTGGTTTGCATCCTGACGTTTCACACACACACACACACACACACACACACACACACACACACACACACATCCCCTCGTGCGATTTGCCTTCCGCGCATTCTCAGAAGCAGGAATGAGCCCGAAACACAGCCGCGGAAGGGGAAAAATCCCCCCCCAAAATGGCGGCGCCCATGTACCGGCACCGACAGTGACATCACTAGCGGGTCACTACCGGTTCGGGCAATCCGGTACAAACCGGGAGGAACCCACCCCTGCATACACTTGGTAGGCACGTACCCAAGCAAGCAAGCAATCTTCAACTGCACACGGAGAACTACAATGCAGATCGAACATGACAAGGAGAGAGATACATGAGGAGAGGGAAAAGCCTTCTTATGGCCTCCCTTATATAGACAGTTTCTTAAAGCGGCAGTAACCCTGCTGACTCATCCTCAGTCTTAAAGCGGCTGGTCAGCTTTAAATCTTCATTACTCTGACAGTGTGGAAATCCCAGCTTAAAGGGAAAAGAATTACCTGTAAATTGGGAAATTATTTAGGACAGAGTTCCCCAAACTTTATGGGGGAGAGGGAGTGGTCCCGAACCATTCTCACCCACCAATTCTGCGGCCCGGTTGCAAACAGCAACCGGATGTAGTGGGCTGTGTCCCAGGAGCTGGGGACCCCTGATTAAGTACGGGTAGTCCTTGACTTACAACAGTTCATTTAGTGACCGTTCAAAGTTACAACGGCCCTGAAACAAGGGACTTGTGACCATTTTTCACAGTTATGACCTTTGCAGCATCGCCACGATCACATGATCAGAATCCAGAACGCTTGGTTACCGGTTCATACTTATGACTGTGTGTCACGCGATCCCCTGTCGCGACCCTTCTGACAATGGGGAAGCCGGATTCACTTAACAACCGGGTCAAGAAAGGTCGTAAAAAAGGAGGCAAAACTCCTTTTGACAAACGTCTCCCTTAACAACAGAAATGTTGGGCTCCGTTGTGGTCGTAAGTCAAGGACTACCTGTACAGTGTTCCTCACACTGGGACACCTTAAGAGGTGTGGACTTCAATGCCCAGAATTCCCCAGCCAGTTCATCCTGCCCCCCCCCACTACCGGAGTGTGTGTGCATGTGCGTACGCAAGAGTGCCGGAAACCCGAAGACCAGCTGGCCGGGGCGCAATGCCTGTTTTGGGGGCATTTTTCACTCCATTTTCAGTCCGTTTTCTGGTGCTCCAGTGCCCGCAAAGAGCAGCTGGCACACCAGTAAACCACAAGAGCAACTGGTGATGCTGCACTTGCCCACAGAGAGGGTTCTGCGTGCCACCTCTGGCACGCGTGCCATAGGTTCCCCATCACGGGTGTAGGGTTTCCTGCTTAAGCAGGGGGTTGGACTAGAAGACCTCCAAGGTCCCTTCCAGCTCTGTTATTCTATTCTGTTCTATTCTATTCCAGGAGGCCCATTTTTTGCCCTCCCAGAACTTCCGCGCGGACCCTGCACTTACCTGGCATCCAAAATGGGCTGTGTGGAGACTCCTGGGAGGGGCAGGGAGGGGCGGGGTGGGTGGGGCCAGCCAGTCATTGCAACTACCGGTTCGGTGAACCAGATGTAAAATTAGCATCCGTTTCTCCTGAACCGGTCCGAAGCGGCTGAATCCGACCCCTGCTTACCCCACCCCCACCCCCAAATCAGCCGTTGGTTCTGCTTTTTTGTCCTGCAGATTGAAATTCCCCTGATCGACCACGAAGTGTGCAAGGAAGCCTACGCCAAGCTGCAGAAAATTGTCACGACGGATATGATTTGTGCCGGAGAGGAAGAAGGTAAATGGGTTAAAAAAAAAGGGTTACCCCAGAAACATCTATTCGGTGGGCCCTAGAGCCGTGATGGCGAACATATAGCACGCGTGCCCTAGGTGTAAGGTGACCAGACGTCCCGCTTTTGGCGGGACAGACACGCTTTTCAAGCGTGTGTCCCGCGTCCCGCATTCTTTCCAAAAAGTCACGCTTTTTTGGAAAGAATGCCGAAACAGCGGGACGTCTGGTCACCTTAGAAGGGGAAGCACAAAAGAGAGGTACTACCTGCAAAGCGGAATTTCAGCGAGCCGGCTGCCTGCTGGGGAGAGGGGGAAGGGGGGCTGCTCCTCCTCTCCTTCCCCCGCACCATCCCTAGCCCCGCCCTCGGAGGCGCCGCTGCTGTTGGGATGCGGGTGGAGGGGTGAGGGACGAGGAGCCGTCGCCGCTGCCGTTGTCTCAGAAAAAGAGCGGCGGTTTGAGCTCACGAGCGGCCCCTCCGGCGGCGCAAACAGCCCTTCCTCGTCCCCCTCCACCTTCCTTCCCCCCGTTGCCTCACTGCCGCCATTGCCCTGGGGCCGGGCGGGCGACCGGGAGACCGCGGCGCTTGGATGCCTGGAGCTCGCGAAGAGACCTAGCCCCGAGCCCGCCATGGGCTGCTGCGGGAGCGCCGCCTCGCAGGTAAGCTGCCGGCTGCCTCCTTTCCCCGTCTCCCGCTCGTCGCTTGCCAGCCCAAGCCACTGCCGGCTCCCGAAAGGGAGGCGGGAGGCGAGGAAAGGCCTCCCACTTCCCCCCCCCCACCTGGACGCCGACATTTATTTTTTTATTTATTTATTTTGTTATTCTTATATGCCGCCCAACTCATTTGCATTGTTTTGCCCTCTGCGCATGCGCAGCGTTCTGCGCATGCGCAGAGGGCAAAAATCAAATGGCGGCGCCCAGGCGGGCCCGCCCCCCGTCCCGCTTAAAAAAAAAAATCTGGTCACTTTACCCAGGTCGCACGTGGAGCCATATCTGCTGGCATGCAAGCCATTGCCCTAGCTCAGCTCCAGTGCGCATGTGCACGCCGGCCAGCTGATTTTTGGCTCACACGGAGGCTCTGGGAGGGCGTTTTCTGCCTCAAGAGGGCCTCCGGGGGGGGAGGCTGTTTTCATCCTCCCCAGGCTCCGAGTAAGCCTCTGGAGCCTGGGAAGGGCGAAAAACAGGCCTACTGGGCCCACCAGAAGTCGAGAAACGGGGGAGTGGGGGGGTTGTGCGCGCATGCACAGGGGGGGCAGGGCAGGGGGGGCATGCACGCATGTGTAGGGGGTGGGGCGCATGGGGGCATTGAATTATTATTTATTTATTATTTAATAAATAAATAATAAATAATAATTGAATTATGGGTGTGAGCACACACACACACACGCTTTCGGCCCCCGGGGAAAAAAAGGTTCGCCATCACTGCCCTAGAGAGACCCAGACTCTGGGTCAGAGCAAAGAGCTGTAGGATACAGGGAGTCCTCGACGTACAGCCATTCATTTAGTGACCGTTCGAAGTTACAGCGCCACTGAAAAAAAGCGATGTATGACCGTTTTTCCATAGATGGAATCGCACATGTAATCTGGGTTCTTCAGTCACTCGTTTAATAGCAATAGCACTTAGACTTATATACCGCTTCATAGTGCTTTCCAGCCCTCTCTAAGCGGTTTACAGGGCTCAGCATATTGTCCCCAACAATCTGGGTCCCCATTTTACCGACCTCAGAAGGATGGAAGGCTGAGTCAACCTTGAGCCGGTGAGATTTGAACAGCCGAACTGCTGAACTAGCAGTCAGCCTGCAGTCGCAGCATTTAACCACTGCACCACTTCAGCTCATTCAGCTTAATGACCGTTTGAAGTTACAACGGCACTGAAGAAAGTGACTTATGACCGTTTTTCACGCTTACGACCCTTGCAGCATCCCCGTGGTCACGTGATGGAAATTCAGACGCTTGGCAACTGACTCATATTTATGACGGTCGCAGTCTCCTGGGGTCACGTGATCCCCTTTGGCGACCTTCTGACGAGCAAAGTCAGCGGGAGGAACCAGATTCACTTAACGACCGTGTTACGAACTTAACAACTGGAGCGATGCGCTGAACCACGGTGGCAAGAAAGGTTGTAAAATGGGGCAAAATCTCCCTTAGTGACAGAAATTTTAGCCTCGGTCAAGGACTATCTGTGCGTGCCAGTTGCCAAGCGTCAGAATTTGGATCACAGGAGGCTTACAGATGCTGCCACGGTCGTAAGTCTGAATAGCTTCGTAAGTCACGTTTGTCGGTGCCGTCGTAACTTCAATTGGTCGCTAAATGAGTGGCTGAAGAACCCAGAGGACACGTGCAATTCCATCTATGGAAATGGCGATTGGGATATTTTAAGACTGCAAATCCCATTATCCCCAGCCTGAGGACCAGCACATCTGGAATGGGTGGAGGTGGGGAGGCTGTCCCAGAGAGCAAAGCCTTCTTTGGGTGTCTGAGGGAATCGCAGAAACATCTGGAGGTATAAATTATGTCGGCTGATTGAGTAGAAGTTTTGAATTCTCCCCTCTCTCTCTCTCTCTCTCTCTCTCTCTCTCTCTCTCTCTCTCTCTCTCTCTCTCTCTCTCTCTCTCTCTCTCTCTCTCTCTCTCTCTCTCTCTCTCCCTCTTAGGGGGAAAAGACGCTTGCAGTGGGGACTCTGGGGGTCCCATGGTGGCTTGGAGCAACCAGACTGGCCAATGGCAACTCCTAGGAACCGTGTCGTGGGGCGACGGATGCGGCTTGCAAAACCGCTATGGGGTCTATTCGAACGTCCTCCTGTCCATCCCTTGGATACGGCAAGTGGCCGAGATGGAAGACTGAAGCCTCACCTCCAGAGAGCTTTCTTTCTTTCTTTCCTTCCTTCCTTCCTTCCTTCCTTCCTTCCTTCCTTCCCTTCCTCTCATTCCCATCTCCTTCCTCCCTTCATTCATCTCTCTCCCTTTCCTCCTTCTTTCTTTACTCTCTCCCATTCTTTCCCTCCCTTTTTCTTCCTTCCTTCACTTTATTTTTCCTTCTCCTTTCCTTCCTTCTTCTCTTCTGATTTCTTCCTTCCTTCCTTCCTCCCTCCTTCCTCTCTCTCCCCTCTTTCTTTCCTCCCTCCTCCCTCTCTTCTTTTCCTTCCTTCCTTCCCTGCCTTCCTTCTCTTCTTCTTCCTTCCTTCTCTTTTCTTCCTTTATTCTCATTCCCATGTCTTTTCTTCCTCCCTCTCTCCCTCCCTCCCTTCCTCTCCCCTCCCCTCTTCCCTTCCTTTCTCCCACTCCCATTCTCTCCCTTGTTATCCTTCTTTCTTCCTTCCCTTCCTTTCCCTCCTCCCTCCCTCCCCTCGTTCCTCCTTCCCATCTCCTTCCTTCCTTTCCCCCTCCCTCCCTCCCTCCCTCCCTTCCTTTACCTCCTCCCTCCCTCCCTCCCTTCCTTCCTTCCTTCCCTTCCTTTACCTCCTCCCTCCCTCCCTCCCTCCCTCCCTCCCTTCCTTCTTCTCATTCCCATATCCTTTCTTTCTTCATTTCTCTCCCCTCCCTCCCTTCATCTCTTCTTCCTCTTCCTCTTTCTTTCTTCCTCTCTTGGGGATGACAAGAAGATCTGATCCAAGCTAGGATTCAGCTTGTGCAAACTCAGGTCCAAAGACACAAAGCTAAACCGACGTAAGGGAAGAAATGTGAATTTTTTTTAAATAAAAACCACAGGACCTCTGCAGCCATGGCTCACCCTTGGGAAAGGACGGAATAATCAGGACTCAGGGAAACCTCAGGAGAAATATAGTCCTGGGGGGGCTTGTGAGCCCTCAGCTGGGCCCATGAAGACTTGGGACTTGGTCACAAAACTCTGCTGGTTATCGGTCAGAAACCGTCAACATCTCAGATTGACAGACTGACACCTTTGAGGATCATGAAGTGCTGCCATTCATTTTTCTGAGCCTCACTTTGGATTCCAACCTCCAGAAATTCCAAAAATCCTTATAAAGTCCCACTTATATTACAGGTAGTCCTCGACTTACAACAGTTCGCTTACAGTGACCGTTCAAAGTTACAATGGCACTGAAAAAGGTGACTTAGGGGCATTTTTCACACTTACGACCATGGCGGCATTCCCCGTGGTCACGTGGTTTACATTCGGATACTTGGCAAGTGACTCACATTTATAACGGTCGCAGTGTCCCAGGGTCATGCAATCCCCTTTTGCAATCTTCCGACGGGCAACGTCAATGGGGAAGCCAGATTCACTTAACAACCATGTCACTAATGTAACAACGGCAGTGATTCACTTAACAAACGTGGGGAGAAAAGTCGTAAAATGGGGCAAATCTCAAATTTCTCACTTAGCAACAAAAATGTTGGGCTCAATTGTGGTCGTAAGTCGAGGACTACCTGTATTGGGAAAAGCCCAACCAGACAATAGTCTGTGTTCACACACAATATATGTGATCTGTTTTTTGAATAAACACATTTTCTGAGTTAGCCATATAGACTGAGCTATATAGACTAACCCAAAGGTCTGAGTTCACACAACATGTTAATCCCAACCCTCATACACAGACCAAGCTTCAAAAGATGGTTCAAATGCAGCCTGTAGTGTTGTGGCCCACCAGCTGCCAGCGGAGCTGGTGGCAGACTTGGACGATGAGGAGGTTGGGGAGGAACTTGGGCCAGTGCTGGAGTCTGGGGAAGGCTCTGATGGATGCTCTGCGTCAGACGCAGAGATGGAGCCAGGGCCGTCCGACATTTCCCAGCCACCGGAGAGGCAGCTGCCTTTGGAGGCTGAGACGAGTGAGGAGGAGGAAGAACAGCTGGGGCCTGTTCCAGATGCGCGTATGCGCAGAGCAGTTAGGAGAGGAGAACAACGGAGGACAAGGAGTCGACTCGGGAAGCAAAGCACGCGTGGATGCTGAATGGCCCCTCCCTGGCTGGGGAATAAATAGAAGGAAAGGGGAGTGGCGGTCGTAGGAGACAACAGTTCATATTTCTGAAGATTTTGCTCATGGTGTTTTGTGCCACAAAGACTACTTGCCAGAACTTAATTTGCAGCTTTTCGGCTGGGAGCTCACGGCCAGGCAATTATGATAAGATCTGTTACTGCCGTTAACTCCTTGAAGGACTCTAGTCGGGACTTTTTGGTAGGTGAATGCCATTAATTCACAGGAGGTAAATAAAGACGGTTTTTTTGTGACAAGGAGTCTGTTTCCTGCTTCTGCTAAGGCCGGGTCAGAACATGTAGATGGTTTACAGACCAGGTTAGTAGTAGGCATGTGTGTGAACACAAACCATCCCGAATATGTTGCAGGATCTCGGTGCAAATGCCACGAAGACACTCTCAAAAATAAAAACTCAAAATGCGTCTCGCAACTTTGCACTGACTTGTCTTTTCAAGCCTGAAAGTCAAATAAACAAATTAGAAAAGTTCGTTTTTTGCTAATTATCCATCCAGTTAAAGCTTCACCTTAAACTATGCAGATGGATAAAGGGGGGGGGGGATTCCAACTGGATAAATAATTTTAAATAATGGTCGAATACGCCAAATTGAACGGAAAAATGCACATTTTCAAGATTTCAGAATTCTGAGGTTCAAAATTACAAAAACAAGCACTAAGCCATTTTTCCACACAAGATTCACTTTTTTTTTTTTTTGCAAAATTATGTCCACCTTTTAATTCAAGATGTTGTGGAAACTCCCACCCTGTGAAAACGCTTATCGAAGTAGTCCTCGACTTATGACCAGTCCTCGCACTTATGACCAATGTGTGTTCGCATGTTCTCTAGGGATACAGACCTTCTGAAGCTGGAGGTTCTAACCTCCCTTTTTTTTCTAAAGTCACATAAGCCAGGGGCTGCCAGATTCACTTAACAACTGGGTTACTCACTCAACAACTGTAGTGATTAACTTAACAACCATGGGAAAATAAAGGTTTGTAAAATGGGGTGCTACTCACTGAACAACTGCCTTGCTTAGGAATGGAAATTTGGGGGCTCAATTGTAGGTCAAAGACGACCCATATAGGCATACCTGCACGCAAACACAACCACATTCACATGATAAACCAGGTTAGGACAACCATTCTGGTGCATTGTGGCTTAATGACAGCTCAGACCCTCCCCGGCAAGCAAAGGAAGACCAACTTATTCCAGTTGCACCAAAGAACACGAATAGAATAATGAATAGGATAGGATTGGATAGGATAGGAGAAGAGAGAAGAGAAAAGAGAAGAGAAGAGAAGAGAAGAGAAGAGAAGAGAAGAGAAGAGAAGAGAAGAGAAGAGAAGAGAAGAGAAGAGAAGAGAAGAGAAGAGAAGAGTTGGAAGGTACCTTGGAGGTCTTCTAGTCCAACCCCCTGCTCAGGCAGGAAACCCTACACCACTTCAGACAAATGGTTGTCCAATCTCTTCTTTAAAACTTCCTGTGTTGGAGCATTTACAACTTCTGGTGGCAAGTCGTTCCACTGATTAATGGTTCTAACTGTTAGGAAATTCCTCCTTAATTCGAGGTTTATTTATTTATTTAATTGTTCTTATAGGCCGCCCAACTCCCGCGGGACTCTGAGCGGCGTACAACATAAGAAAGGTTGCTTCTCTCCTTGTTTAGTTTCCACCCGTTGCTTCTTGTCCTGCCTTCAGGTGCTTTGCAGAACAGCTTGACTCCCTCTTCTTTGTGGCAACCCCTGAGATACTGGAAGACTGCTATCCTGTCTCCCCTGGTCCTTCTTTTCATTAGACATACCCAATTCCTGCAAACGTTCTTTATATGTTTTAGCCTCCAGCCCCCTAACTGCCAATTATTTGGGGCAGGTCCAGCAGTCAAGAGAGGACCGTTTGTGGGGTGTGGAACCAGATGTTTCATTTGCCCACATGTGGTTGGCCAATGGCCGCTGCCTTCCTCTCAGCCAGCACTTTCCGCCACAATATCGGTTTGATCAGCCTCCAAAGAGAGATTTTTTAAAAATCACCAAACCGCCCACGATGGTTTGCACAGAAATCTCTGAAGGTGCTAAAGGAGGCTGAAAAGGCGGTGGAGGGCCGGTCTAACTGAATTTTCCACCAAGCCCATCAGGATTCGCACCCAGTGCTGGGAAAACGCCACCAGAACATTACAATTGGCGTCTCGACTTTCCTTGAGTTTGTGTTGTTTATTTGTTTATTTGTTTATTTGTTTATTTGTTTATTTGTTTATTTGTTTATTTGTTTATTTGTTTATTTGTTTATTTGTTTATTTGTTTATTTGTTTATTTGTTTATTTGTTTATTTGTTTATTTGTTTATTTGTTTATTTGTTTAGTATCCCGCCTTTCTTATTTTTAGAAATAACTCCAGGCGGTGAACCTATCCAACTTTCCCTCTCCTATTTTCCCCGTAACAACCACCCTGTGAGGTGGGTTGGATTGAGAGAGAGGGACTGGCCCAAAGTCGCCGGGCAGTTTTCCTGTCCATGGCTGGGACTAGAACTCACCGTCTCCTGGTGATTGGCCCAAAGTCACCCAGCTGGCTTGCATAGCTAAGGCGGGACCAAAACTCACCATCTCATGCTGATTGAAAGAGCTGAAGTGGTGCAGTGGTTAAATGCAGCCATTGCAGGCTGACTGCTAGTTCAACAGTTCAGCTGTTCAAATCTCACTAGGCTCAAGGTTGACTCAGCCTTCCATCCTTCCGAGGTCGGTAAAATGAGGACCCAGATTGTTGGGGGCAATATGCTGAACTCTGTAAACCGCTTAGAGAGTGCTGTAAAGCACTATGAAGCGGTATATAAGAAAAGTGCTATTGCTATTGCTATTGGCCCAAAGTCACCCAGGTGGCTTTCATAGCTAAGGCGGGACTAGAATTCACCGTCCCCTGGTGATTGGCTCAAAGTTACCTAGTTGACTTTTATGCCTAAGGCGGGAC
Organism: Diadophis punctatus similis; assembly: GCA_023053685.1. Lineage (NCBI taxonomy): Eukaryota > Metazoa > Chordata > Lepidosauria > Squamata > Dipsadidae > Diadophis > Diadophis punctatus. The sequence continues at coordinate 80,907,339 of JALIGW010000005.1, read as the reverse complement.
TAGAACTCACATCTCCTAGTGATTGGCCCAAAGTCACCCAACTGGTTTTCATAGCTAAGGCGGGACTTGAACTCACTGTCTCCTGGTGATTGGCCCAAAGTCACCCAACTGGTTTTCATAGCTAAGGCGGGATTAGAACTCATCATCTTGTGCTGATTGGCCCAAAGGCACCCAGCTGGCTTTCATTGCTAAGGCGGGACTAGAACTCACCATCTCCTGCTTTCTAGCCTGCTACCTTAACTAATAGACCAAACTGGATCTCTGTTATTGGTTTTCTATTTTTATTTTGCTTCTGGAAAGACAGGGGGTCTGAACTTCTTTACCTGATGGTACAGGTAATTCTCGTTTAGCGACAGTTCAAAGTTACAACGGCTCTGAAAAAAGTGACTTACAACCGTTTTTCACGCTGACAACTGTTGCAGCATTCCCACAATCACATAATCAAAATGCAGATGCTTGGCGACTGTCTCGTATTTATGACACTCGCAGTGTCCTGGGGTCGCGCGATCCCCTTTTGCGACTGTCTGACCAGCCAAGACAACGAGAAAGCCAGATTCACTTAACAGCCGTGTTCCTCATTTAACAACTGCAGGGATTCGCTTAACAACAGTGGCAGGAAGAGTCGGAAAACGGGGGAACGTCGGGCTCGATTACAGTTGTTAAGTCGAGGACTTCCTCTCCAAGTGAGAAGGACCTGCTTTGCAAGTCTCTTTTCAGCCCTAGGGAGAGAGTGCCTCTGTGCCCGCGCAGAGTGCCTCCTCCTGACCCCAGACAGCACCCTTCGCTCCTTCGATTAGCAAAAGTGTGCCGTTCATAGGATGTGGTTTCCCGGCCGACATGATATTAGACGTGTCTGGTTTCCCCAAATGAGTCAGTGCTCTCGCCCCCCGCGGTCACCTACGGGGTGAAGGCCCCAGAACATCTGCACAGATGTGCAATCTGGAAACCACCGGAAGGAGCCGCTGGCCGGGTCAAGACTGCTGCACGCAGACCGGGCAAGGTGTCTGTTTAGAGTCCGCCGCCTCTGCAGCCTCCGGAGTCTTCGGGAGGAAGACGATGGTGGCGTATTCCGTGGGTTCCCGCTGGATGGGTTTCGGAGAAGCCGCCGGTTTCGTCTTTGCTCCTCCAGGGAATGCCAGCATTTCGTAATCGACCGTGAAAACAGTTACAGCCGGAGGATCTACTTCTTCCTTCGGTTCAAGCCAAAAAAATATATGTTTTAACAAAGCCTATGTGCGCAATTTTTTTTTAAAGAGAGTTAAAACCAAGTTTTATTTTATTTCTAAATGAAAACTGAATTCTGGTCTGGAGATTAGCACATTTACAGCCATTTACATGGATAAATTTATTTAAATTTATTTATGTATTTATTTGCTTGCTTGCTTATTTAATTATTTTAAAGTACAGGTACGACGTACAGCCACAACTGAGCTCAAACTTTCCTTTGCTAAATTGTTAAGTGAGTCTTGCCCCATTTTATGACCTTGCTTGAGGACGTTGTTAAGTGAACCACTGCAGTTGTTGAGGTAGGAATACGGTTGTTAAGTGAATCCCATAGACTTTGCTTGTCAGAAGGTCGGAAAAGGGGATCACGTGACCCCAGGACTCGGTAACCGTCTTAATTGTGAGTCAGCTACCAAGTGCTTGAGTTTTGATCACGTGACCACGGGGATGCTGCAACGGTCGTAAGTATGAAAAATGGTCATAAGTCACTTTTTTTAGTGCCATTGTAAGTTCGAACAGTCTCTAAATGAATGGTTGTAAGTCAAGGATTACCCATACACCAGACAAGAAATTATGGATGGAAACTAACCAAGGAGAGAAGCAACCTGGAATTCAGGAAAAACTTCCTAACAGTGAGGACAATTAACCAGTGGAACAGCTTGCCACCAGAAGTTGTGGGTGCTTCATCACTGGGGGGTTTTAAGAAGAGATTGGACAGTCACTTGTCTGAGATAGTATAGGGCAGTGATGGCGAACCTTTTTTCCCTCGGGTGCCGAAAATGCATGCGCGCACGCTGTCACACACGTGTGAGTGCCCACACCCATAATTCAATGCTTGGGGAGGGCGAAAACGGCCTCTCCCGCCCCCGCAGAGGTCCTCTGGAGGCCGGAAATGGCCATTTTCCGACTTCCGGTGGGCCTGATAGACCCATTTTTTCGCCCTCCCCAGGCTCCAGAGGCTTCCCTGGAGCCTGGGGAGGGCGAAAACACCCCCTCGGAGGCCCTCTGGAAACCTAAAATGCCCTCACAGAGCCTCCACACGAGCCAAAAATCAGCTGGCCGGCACGCACATGCATGCTGGAGTTGAGCTAGGGCAATGGCTCGCGTGCCGGCAGATATGGCTCCGCGTGCCACCTGTGGCACGCGTGCCATAGGTTCACCACCACTGGTATAGGGTCTCCTGCTCGAGCAAGGGGTTGGACTAGAAGACCTCCAAAGTCCCTTCCAGCTCTAGTCTGATTCTGATTGTTATGGTGCTGCTGTGACCCAATTTTCAGAAGCAAAAAGGAACTTACCAAAGGAGCATTTCTATGTTTCTCTTCCTTTTGCTCTGTAAGAAAAATTAGAATTAGAACTCGTTCCAGGTCCTGTGGCAACAGAATTTTCCTCTTTAATAATACGTTCATCAGTATCTTTGAATCTTGCAAAATCTGAGAATACACCTTGGTTTCAGTATTTTTTTTAAATGGGTACATTAGCTATAAAATTTACGAATATTTCAATCACCATCATCTTTTAACCACCCCATAATCCCTTGCATTGGGGTGGAGTCTGGGCGACTGAATGGAGCTGAGTATTTACTGGCCGGATGCCCGTCCTGTTGCCATTGTGGAGGTTTTTCCCAGCAGATATATTCTCAACTCGCCCAGAGAGATAAATATCTGCCTCTACCTCAGAGGTGGGTTCCTACCAGTTCTAACTGGTTCTTTAGAACCATTAGTAAATGGATGATGACATCATGGAGCCAGTTCTGTTGGTGCCGGTCCATGGGCGCCACCATCTTGGATTTTGCTTCTACGCATGCGCAGAAGCTATTTTTTGATTGCTGTGGGGCGCGCGTGCGCAAAGCATGCTCGCACCCGGCGCGACCCTGAGCGAACCGGCAGCAAAAGGTTCCAGAACCCACCCCTGCTCTATCTAGTTCCACCTCTATCTAGGCCACCGCACCACTCCATCTATCTATCTATCTATCTATCTATCTATCTATCTATCTATCTATCTATCTATCTATCTATCTATCTATCTATCTATCTATCTATCTATCTATCTATCTATCTATCATCTATCTATCTCCTTCTTCTTCTTCTTCTTCTTCTTCTTTTAACAACCCCATAATCCATTGCGGGGTGGAGTCTGGGCAACTGAATGGAGCTGAGTATTTACTAGCCGGATGCCCTTCCTATTGCCATTGCGGCAATAGTTCCCCCCCCCCAGCAGATATATTCTCAACATGCCCAGAGAGAGAAATATCTGCCTCTACCTAGGATTGAACTGACAAACTCCTGATCGTGAGGCGAGAGCTCCACCTCTAGGCCACCCCCCCACTCCATTTAGGAACATTTCAATGAGGCCTTCAAAAAGACAAGGGAGATTGGAGTTATTATTATTTTTTTAAGTTAGTGGAAATTGTATGCTGCTTAGCACACACGGCTACTTACTTTGCCTTCTCCTTCTGATGAGCCACAACGAGAAATATAACACAACGAGCAAGATAAACAACCCAGACCCTCGCAAGTCAGAGAAAGAACTCTTGGTGGCTTTTCGGACACCCTCATCCTGTTCTTTGACCCCGGCGATCTCGTCTGGAGGTTGAGTTGCAGCGACTTTTTCTAGAGACGAGAACATCAAGATTACTTCTGGATCCTTCATTCTAAAACTTCAGCTCATCCAGAGCGAATCCAGGTGCATAGGAGACACACCCTGGGTCACGCAACGTTAAGGTGACCAGATTTTATTTTTTGTAAAGTGGGACACCATTGATGGGGGGGGGGGGGTTTCTACGGGAGCAAGACGGGAGAGGTCCGTCTCTCTTATCCTGCAGCTTTGTGCACCCCCCTAAACATCCCCCCTTCATCGCAGCCAGGGGTGGGTTCCTACTGGCGCAGGCTTACCTGTTCGTCGCCGCAGAGCCGAAGAAGCTGGTGGCGTTCGCGGCGCACGGCTTCCCCTGCCCGCTTTTCCCAGCCGCCGGGACACCACCATTTGCATTCTTTTGCCCTCTGTGCATGCGCAAAGTGTTCTGCTTGCACAGAGGGCAAAAGAACGCAAATGGCGGTGTCCCAGCTGCCGGGGAAAGTGGGCGGGGGAAGCCCTGCGCCGCAAACGCCACCGGCTTCTTCGGCTCCGCGGCGACGAACAGGCAAGACCGCTGCTGCCCCTCTCACTGCCCTCCCTCCCCGCCTGGCAGGAGGAGGCAGGCGAGGCAGGAGGCAGAGGGGTGTGCAGGGCAAATTCAAATTTAAAAAGTGGGACTTTTTTGAAACACCACGGGACGCGGGACAAATTATTAAAAAGCGGGACTGTCCCGCCAAAAGCGGGACATCTGGTCACCTTACGCAACGTAGCCCACATTCTCTCCGGATTAGGAGGTTGATTTTCCTTGGATCCCTGTCTCTCAGCCTTGGGGACTTTAAGATGGGTGGACTTCAACTCCCAGAATTCCCCAGTGGTTAGGGAATTCTGGGAATTGAAGTCCACCCAGAGATGGGTTCGTCCCGGTTCGGACCGTTCTATGGAACCGGTAGTAACTTGGCGGCTGGGTCGCTGGAACCGGCAGTGACCCAGGCCTGTCATGCCCCCGAACCGGCTCTCTCGGCGGCGCCCTAAGCACCGCCATCTTCTTTTTTGCTTCTGCGCATGCACAAAAAGTAGTTTTTTAGCACTGTGCATGCGCATGGCCCCACACATCACACAACACGCCCACGCCCGCACAGTGCGTCAAGGAGCAAACCGGCAGCGAAGAAAACCAGAACCCACCCCTGAGTCCACCCATCTTAAAGTTGCTAAGAAACATTGGTGTATGGATACCTTTCATGGGAAAATGGTACGGAAAATGTGAATTTGGTGTTTCTGGTGCCTTGGATCCTACTCCAGTGTTTCTGAACTTCGAGAACTTTAAGATGGGTGGACTTCAACTCCCGCAATTCTCCAGTAGCTAGGGAATTCTGGGAGTTGAAGTCCAGACTAAAATTCCACAGCTAAAATTGGATCAACATCTGTCAGCTGTGGCTAGGGGGACCTTTGCACAGGTTTGCCTTGTGCACCAATTGCAACCCTTCTTGGAGAGGGAGGCCTCACGCCCTCATCACCTCCCAGCTGGACTACTGTAATGCGCTCTACATGGAGCTACCCTTGAAGAGTGTCCGGCGACTGCAACTGGTGCAAAATGCAGCTGCGCGAGCTGTGGTGGGTACACCAAGATACACCCACGTAACACCTATTTTCCGCCAGCTGCATTGGCTGCCCATTAGTCTCCGGACGCAATTTAAGGTGTTGGTTTTAACCTTTAAAGCCCTACATGGCTCAGGGCCAGGATATCTTCACATCCTACCACATACCTCCCTACGACCGGTTAGATCCCACAAAGTTGGTCTCCTCCAGGTCCCGTCAGCCAAGCAATGCAGGCTGGTGGGACTGCGGGGGAGAGCCTTCTCTGTGGGAGCTCCGACTCTATGGAACCAACTACCGCCAGAGATCCAGATTATCCCCACCTTGCTGGCCTTCCGCAAAGCCTTGAAGACATGGCTCTGGGACTTCCGGTTTGGCTCCGACGGCATCGTCGGCGCTCCTCGTTGGGTGCCTTTCCGATCCCCCATAAAAGCCGCCAGAACAGCTGTCTGGCGGCTTGGAAATCTCTTCCTCGGGCAAAGGGGAGAGATGAGAGCGGGACAGGTGGGGTAGAGCCCCCCCTAGTGCCCTAGGAGCCAACTTAGGGCGCGAAGGGCGAGAGCTCCCCAGGCAGCCTGATTGTATTTCTCTTTTTTATTTTCTTTTTTTTATTATTAATATATATATATTATATTCTGAAGCTAATAATTTGATATATTGTAATATTATGTTATTAATATTGTGTTTGATTTTATGATCAAGTTTAAGGTCCTTGAGGTATAAGGGGTTAGTTTTTAAAACATGGGAATTAACAATTTGATAGAATATTTTAAATATTTAGGTATTTTGAATAGGTATAAATATTTAATGTTTAGTTATTGTTTATGTAATATTTATTCAAGTTTTATTTTTGTTTTGAAGAAATGCTGTGCGTTGTAACTGATTGAAAGGGGGAGGAAAGATTTTTTCCCTTTCTCTTTTTCTAGTCTACTTTTGCTTCTCTTTTATTTTTATTTTTTTCTATTATTATTAGTTTATATATAGATTATATAAAAGATAGAGGTTTAGTGATGTAAATTATAGTATGAGATGTTGCATGATGTTTGATTAATATAATGTTTTCTCTTTTTTTTTACTTGTTTATTTTTTTATTTTTTTATTTTCTTTATTTTTTATTATTTTTATCTTTCTTTTGATTACGTTTTGAACAGTTTTGAATAATTCGGAGTTAAAGATTTTTTTAAAAAAATGTGGAAATTAAGAATTTCTTTTAACTTAATTTAAATTTATTTTATTGAATATTATGCCCTGTACTTTATCTGGGAAGTCCGGGGGGGGGGGGAGGGAGGGAAGGGAAGGGGGTGGGTTGGGGCTAGGGGGGAAGGGGGGGAGAAAAAAGAAAAATGTTTGTACTTTGTACTTTAAAACTTTTTGAATAAAAAAAAAAAAGACATGGCTCTTCTGGCAGGCGTGGGAATAGAGACCAGTGAGATGAGATATGGTCTCCGCATGTACGAATGTTGCTAAATATTTTTAATTTTTATATGTATTTTAACCTTTCTTATTGTTGTTTTAACTAATTGCTCTTTTCTTCTGTTGTACGCCGCCCAGAGTCCCACGGGAGTTGGGCGGCCAATAAGAGCGATTACTAAATAAATAAATGAATAAATTAAATAAAGACTTCTTAAAGTTCTGAAGGTTGAAGGCCACTGTTCTACTCATTGGAGATTTTCATGCTCCTACATACTCCCAGCTTCCATCTGGACCAGTGGTCCTCTACCTGTCCAGCCAAGGTCCACAAGCAAGACCCAGTGATGGTTTAGGTGGAACGCAAGACTTCTTGCCTTAAATTAAAGACGATAATAAAACGCTTGCAAAGAGATGACTGTGCTTCTTTGCAAAGGACATTCTGGGTCGGTTGGTTTCATCCGTGGTGGGACCCAGAACAAAGAAGGTAGAATATGAAAGGTGGAGAAGAACCACTGATCCGGGATCCACCCAGGCCATTGTTGATGGCCAACCTACATATTTCATTCTTGATCTCTTGATTCATACCATGCCGAGGTTCACAGGTTGAAACAGAGCATTTCTCACACTTCAATGTCCATGAAGTTTGGACAGCAGTCACTGCTCTCTTAGAACCTTCTATACACAGTGGTGGGTTCCTCCCGGTTCGTACCGGTTCGCCCGAACCGGTAGCAAACTGCTGGTGACATCACGGAACCGGTTCTGTCAGTGCCGGTCCGTGGATGCCACCATCTCTTTTTTTGGATTTTTTAAAATTATTTTTTTATTTTTTTCCGGGGTTTTTTTCTTCGGCGCATGCACAGAAGTCCAAGTTTTTGGCACTGTGCATGTGTCGCCATCTTGTTTTTGGCTCCTTTTTTATTTATTTATTTATTTATTGGCACTGCGCGCCCATGAGGCATGGCAACGCGGCGCGGGAGGAATGTAACCAGCATCGAGGTAAGTTAGAACCCACCCCTGGGTGGGTTGCTTCCGGTTCACCCTGGTTCAGGCGAACTGGTAGCGGCGGCAGCAGCAGGAGTCTCCGCCCACCCACCCGGATGTCATCATGGACAATCTGCGCATGTGCAGAAGCGGCGCACGCACATCTCCGAACTGATAGCAAAGGTAAGTGAAACCCATTACTGTCTATACAACACCCTTCGATACAGGTAGTCCTCGACTTATAACCATTCATTTAGGGACCGTTCAAAGTTACAACGCCACTGAAAAAAAGGGGCTTCAGACAGCTTTTCACAGTTACGACCTTTACGGCCTCCCCATGATTAGGTGATCGAAATTCAGATGCTTGGCAACTGACTCACATTTATGATGGTCGCCATGTCCCCGGGGCTCACGTGATCCCCTTTTGCGACCTTCTGACAAGCAAAGTCCATAGGGAACCCAGATTCACTTAACAACCATGTTGTTAAGTGAATCTGGGGGTCCACCGATTCCCCAAAGCACCAGAAGGCAGGACAAGAGGCAACGGATGGAAACTAATCAAGGAGAGAAGCAACTTAGAACTAAGGAGAAATTTCCTGACAGTTAGGACAATTAACCAGTGGAACAGCTTGCCACCAGAAGTTGTGGGCGCTCCAACACTGGAGATTTTTAAGAAGAGATTGGACAGTCACTTGTCTGAAATGGTATAGGGTCTCCTGCTTGAGGAGGGGGTTGGACTAGAAGACCTTCAAGGTCCCTTCCAACTCTGTTATTCTATTCTATTCTATTCTATTCTATTCTATTCTATTCTATTCTATTCTATTCTATTCTATTCTATTCTATTCTATTCGGGGGGGGCTGCCCCAAAGAAGAGTCAAACTATTCTCCAAAGCACCAGAAGGCAGGACAAGAAGCAACGGAGGGAAACTAATCAAGGACAGAAGCAACCTGGAACTAAGGAGGAATTTCCTAACAGTGAGGACAATTAACCAGTGGAACTGCTTGCCACCAGAAGTTGTGGGGGCTCCATCCCTGGAGGAGAAGTTTCTTCTTTTAAGAAGAAACTGGACAGTCACTTGTCTGCAATGGTATAGGGTCTCCTGCTTGAGCAGGGGGTTGGACTAGAAGACCTCCAAGCTCCCTTCCAACTGACTCATATTTACGACAGTTGCAGTGTCCCGGGGTTATTTATTTATTTATTTATTTATTTTATTTAAATAGATTTGTATGCCGCCCAACTCCCAGGGGACTCTGGGCGGCTCACACCATGTCAAATCCATTTATCAATATAAAAATCATAACAGTTAAAAACTGCAAAAGTTTAAAAAAACATCTAGCATTCATAACCAGGGGAAGACCCATATATACTCTGATTGGTCTCACTTTCACCCCACCTGCCGGAAGAGCCAAGTTTTTATTGCTTTACTCCTCGAAATACGCTGTCACACCTGTCACAATGAGGTTGCTTCGGTTGGTCTCCAGCATGGTCACTTCTGAGTGGAAGGTGTTCACCCAACAGTAGTAAATCCCGCTGTCGTTCTTCTCCACCTGTCGGATTTCCATCTCATACCTGTGGTCGTCTCGTCTGGAAAAGCTGTACTTTCGGCTGCTGCCGTCCAATTTGACCGGCTGGTGGTCGTGGCCCTGTTTGTACCAATACAGATGTTTCCCCAAATCAGGGTTGGAGATGGAACAAGTAAACTTAGCCGTCTCTCCTTCCGTTAAATTTAACTGGAGTGGGTAAAAACGAACTGGGGGAAGAAAAGAAATGAGCAGAAGAAACGTCAATCACACAGTCGAATTAGTAGACCCATCCATGGAAGTTTTAAAGCTTCATGCACGCGGTCCTCGACTTACAACGGTTCATTTAGTGACCGTTCGAAGTTACAACGGCACTAAACTCGCAAGATTCGTTTTTCTCGCCCTGTCCATGTATATATCTGAACTGGACTGTGTTGTTTCTCTGTGTCATAGAATACCGTGTTTCCCCGAAAATAAGACCTAACAGGATGGAGGCTACAACATACGAAGAACGGTTGCAGGAATTGGGTATGTCTAGTCTAGAGAAAAGAAGGATTATGGGGGACATGATAGCAGTCTTCCAAGTATTTGAGAGGCTGCCAAAAATAAGAGAGGGGTCAACCTATTCTCCAAAGTACCCGGACAATAAGTAATAGATGGAAACTAATCAAGGAAAGAAGCAACTTAGAACTAAGGAGAAATTTCCTGATAGTGAGAACAATTAATCAGTGGAACGGCTTGCCATCAGAAGTTGTAGATGCTCCAACACTGGAGGTTTTTAAGAAGAGATTGGACAACCATTTGTCTGAAGTGGTGTAGGGTTTCCTGCCTGAGCAGGGGGTTGGACTAGAAGACCTCTGAGGTCCCTTCCAACTCTGCTATTCTGAAATAATGATCTTTAAAGTGACTGATGTAAGTTTGTGTAAGGACTGTGCAAAGGTTTCTTGGCCTTGCAGTCGACAGCTCTGTCGAATGGACAAAATGCACGCTTGGAACGGTGAGGAAAGAAACGGAAAATTAAAATGCTGATTAAGATATTATCTTATTGCAAAAATCCATGATGAGATGAGACCCTCAATGAATTCCATTCTGGTCACCGCACCTTATTAAGGAAATCAGCAGAACTGAGCAAAAGTGCAAGGGGGAAAAACGAGCACGGAAAGATTTAATAGAAATGTAGACAAATCATGGGTGGCACAGATAACATGGAAGAAGAGAAATGTCCTTGTTTTTCAGAATTAGAACTCAGCTTCCCCTTTGAAAATTTTGGGAGATTTTAGTGCTTTATTCAACTGCAGAATTGATTCACCCCACATACAATCCCCGGGCATCTGTCATTTCAAATCCTCCTGTGTTTTTCTCAACACTCATTTTTTTTCTCTCTCCAAATTTAAGAAGTTTGGAAAATAATTATCTTTAAAGCCACACAATTCCTTTAGATTGGCAGCCTTAACAACCCTTTTAACACAGAAAACTGTGTTTCTTCCAAGCATAATAAAACCCACTGTGTATTAATATTTTCATCCATTTTAATGTGTTTAATCCAGTGCTAAAGCAATATCACGTGGCAATGGGTTCCACCGGATAAATCAATTTCGATAGCATATTTGCAAATATAAAGACTATTTGTAGCAACAGGCTAGGTCCGTGATGGCGAACCTATGGCACAGGTGCCACAAGTGGCACGCGGAGCCATATCGGTGGGCACGCGAGCTCAGGTCCGGCGTGCATGTGTGCACCAGCCGGCTGATTTTCGGGCCTTCTGGGCCCACTGCGAGTCAGGAAACAGGCTGTTTCCAGCCTCCAGAGGGGGTGGGGAAGGCCGTTTTCGCCCTCCCCAGGCTCCTAGGAAGGCTCTGGAGCCTGGGGAGAGCAAAAAATGGGTGTGCCATTGCATGCTGGGAGCAGGGGGGTCATGCGTGCATGTGCGGGGGTGCATGGAATTATGAGTGTGGGCACGCACACACGTGATCCCCCACATCCCCCCCTTTTGGCACGCGAACCAAAAAAGGTTCGCCATCACTGGGCTAGGTTATGGCAAACAACTACACAACTTTTGGGGGGATCCTTGGTGCTCTCTGAGCCTTGTTGTTTTCTTACAGATGTTTCACAACCCAGCTAGGTAACATCATCAGTGCTAGAAGGGAGTGGGGTTTCTAGCACTGATGATGCTAGCTAGTTGGGTTATGAAATCTCTGCAAGAAAACTAGCATCAAAGACCCCAGAAACGACCATCTCCTCCTCCCCCCTCCTTCTCCTCTCCACAAACCCCTCTCCCTTCTAGCACTGATGATGCTACCTAGTTGGGTCATGAAACGTCTGCAAGAAAACAACCCAGTTCAGAGAGCACCAAGGACCCCTCATTTCAACCTTGAGCTACAAATATTCTCTTCTATCAAAACTACACAAGCTGCTGAGATTTCATATGTTTTTGACCAATATTGTTCTCTACTAATTAATGCTGGCCTGAAGGCCATCTTTCTGGGGTTCAGCCTTCGACTTCCCTCCCCAATCCTTTCTGGAAAACTAAAATCCTCAACTTTCAATCAATCCTGGGGCCGTTTCTTTCTGCACCCAACCAACAGAATGGCAGAGTTGAAAGGGGCCTTTCTCTGGTTTTTCTCCGTGAGCCACTAAAATTCACTTATTTTTGTTCTTAATGGCTCAATAACTGAATTTCAGAGCAGTTATACATACCAGCGAGTGGTAGCATAGCAAACTGCTCTTTAAGACAAGCAGTAGAAAAATGCGATTGATATTCATCAGAATAGAGCCGGAAGGGACCTTGGAGGTCTTCTAGTCCAACCCCCTGGCCAGACGAGAAACCTTACACCGTTTCGGACAAATGGCTGTCCGATCTTCACCGCAAGCCTTCCATCCGGGTTTTAAAGTTACTTTCTTCAACTGAGACCGTTACTCGCGAGGAACACGCTGGGTACGTACCGAAGGGTTTGACCAGCAGAGCGGACCGGCAGAAAAGAAACCCCAGCAGCGCATAAAACACCTTCTCCATGGTCATCCCAAAAAGTTGGCAACTTTTAGAGGGATTTTCTGAAGCTTCGTCCACCGAAGGCAGGGTTTCAGCCGGACGGAGGGAAGAGCATCCGTAAACTGCAGGGAGACCTGCCACATCAGGAGAGGACGATGGGATTCCCGCCTTCTTGCCCCCGGCTGTACCCCAAGAATGGAGCAAACTGGGTGGGATGAACCTCCTGCCTCCCCCTGCCTTCCTCTCTCGCCTTCGATGCTTTGAACCGAATCTCTGCGAGGCTGTGAGCAAAGGAAGTGACACGAGAGAAGAGGAGAGAATCAAGGCTCAGCCTCCCACATCTGCCCACAGGTTGCTTGCGAACGGCAGCAATGTCAGGTTTCGGAGACACAGGAAGCCGCGTCTCACAGATCGTGCCAGGCTTGGCCTCGAAGGCAGAAGGGGGCACGGGGCCGTTTTGCAACTTTTGGGCCTTGCTATGATGGAAGTCCTAAGGGAGGGAGGATGGAGAAAAGGAAGAAAAATAAGGACGGATGGGAGGAAGGAAGGAAGGAAGGAAGGAAGGAAGGAAGGAAGGAAGGAAGGAAGGAAGGAAGGAAGGAAGAAAGAAAGAAAGAAAGAAAGAAAGAAAGAAAGAAAGAAAGAAAGAAAGAAAGAAAGAAAGAAAGAAAGAAAGATGAAAAGGAAGGGAGGAGAGAGAAAGGGAGGGAGGGGGAAGGGAGGGAGGGAGGAAGGAAGGAAGAAAAAGAGAGACAAGGAAGGAAGGAAGGAAGGAAGGAAGGAAGGAAGGAAGGAAAGAAGGAAAGAAAGAAAGAAAAAGAAAGAAAGAAAGAAAGAAAGAAAGAAAGAAAGAAAGAAAGAAAGAAAGAAAGAAAGAAAGAAAGAAAGAAAGGCTGGGAAGGAAAAAAGGAAGGAAAAAAGAAAGATAGAAAGACAATTTCAGACAAATTTAACTGTTGTTAATTTTAATGCTTTTATATTGATGCTTTTGAGGCATTCTAAGCTGCCCAGAGTCACTTTGGATAAGTGAGATGGATGTTGGAAAGAAAGAAAGAAAGAAAGAAAGAAAGAAAGAAAGAAAGAAAGAAAGAAAGAAAGAAAGAAAGAAAGAAAGAAAGAAATTGAGCCCAACATTTATGTTGCTAAGGGAGAAATTTATTAAGTGAGTTTTGTCCCATTTTACAACTTTTCTCGCCACAGTTGTTAAGTGAATCACTGCAGTTGTTAAATTAATAACATGGTTGTTAAGTGAATCTCTGGCTTCCCCATTGACTTTGCTTGTCCGATGGTTGCAAAAGGGGATCACGTGACCCCGGGACGCTGCGTCATACCGTCATAAATACGAGTCAATTGCCAAGCGGCTGAATTTTGATCACGTGACCCTGGGGAGGCTGCAACGGTCATAAGTGTGAAAAACAGCTGTGTCACTTTTTTCAGTGATGTTGTAACTTTGAACGGGTCACTAAATGAACCGTTATAAGTCGAGGACGACCTGTATATTATTTTTATTATAAGCTTAAATACATAAGCGTGCCTATTAATCTGAGGGCAATTTTAACTGTTTCATTTTTGTTTTATTGGGGTTAGACCATGCGCTAGGAATGCTGTGTGAGTTTCCCATAATTTGTTTAGTTGCTTAGTTTAGTTACCAAAAGAACCGAATATCTCAGTTCTCACAATATATTGACCTAGGAACTAACTAAATATCCTAGGGCCGTGATGGCGAATCTATGGCACGCGTGCCACAGGTGGCACACGGAGCTATATCTGAGGGCATGCGAGGCGTTGCCCTATGTCAGCTCCAGTGCGCACGTGCACGCTGGCCAGCTGATTTTTGGCCTTCCGAAGAGCCGGAGGAGGCCGTTTTCCTCCTCCCCAGCCTTCAGGAAAGCCTACGAAGCCTGTGGATGGCGAAAAACGGCCCCATCGGGCCTACCAGAAGTTTGCTTCCGAACTTCCGTTAGGCCCTTTGCCCCGTTTTTCGCCATCCACAGGCTCTGGAGGCTTTCCTGAAGCCTGGGGAGGGCGAAAAATGGCCCAATGGGCCTACCGGAAGTCCAGAGGCTTCAGTGAGGCCTGCGCGCATGTGCGCAGGGGGGGGGGCAGCACAGAGGGGTTGTGTACACATGCATGCATTATGGGTGTGGCCATGCACGTGCACACCCTTTTGGCACCCAAGCAAAAAAAAGGTTCGCCATCACTGTCCTAGGAGGTTGTCACAACATGGTAAACCCCAAATAGCTACCGTAATCAAGATTAACAATCCATCCATCCTGAAGAAGGACAGATAATTTAAAAAAAATTTAGATTGCGCAGAAATGAACAGATTGACACTTAGATTAAAAGACAAAGCGGAATCGTCGTATTACAAGACATGGGGAAGATTTTATGAATGGTTGGGGAAAAAAACACGAATGAATGAAGGGAAAATAAGAATGGAAGAGAAACCCAGATGACACACTTGAAATGGAAGAGGAGAGAGGGAAGGGAAATGTAGAAAAGTGATATAGAGACAAATATACATTAAAAACAGAATATATTAATAAGTGAAAAATTATGAAGAAGAAATAGAAAAGAAAAGAGGCGTTAAACAAATAATAAATCGAGACTGGTGGAAGGCCATCCTGAGATTTATTAGAATAAAAGCACACAACAATAGAGAGAAAGAAAAGGATGAAGAGGAAAGAAGAAAGGGAGAGGAGAGGAGGGTAAGGAGGGGAGAAGAGGACAGGAGAGAAGGTTAAGAGGAGGAAGGAGAAGAGTGGAGGAAAGGGATGTAGAGAAAGACGCAAGGGAGGGAAAAGAAAGTAAGAGTAGAGGGAGGAGAAGAGAGAGAAGGGTTGTGGGAAATAAAAAAAGGAAGTAAGGGATGGCAAAAGCAGCCTTGATGGTATAAAATATAATGATTGTATTAATGAAATAGAAAATATGTATAGTATTGTATTATTATTGAGAAAATGAAATGGTATATTTGTGATGTAAATATATGAAATAAAAAAATTGTAAAAAAAAAGATTAAAATCTACCCAGCTGATAACATTATACAAAAATACAGGTCCTCGACTTACGTCCACAATTGAGCCCAAAATTTATGTTGCTAAGCGAGACATCTGTTAAGTGAGTTTTGTCCTATTTTACAACTTTTCTCGCCGCGTTTGTTAAGTGAATCACTGCAGTTGTTCAGTTAGTAACATGGCCGTTAAATGAATCTGGCTTCCCCCCATTGACTTTGCTTGTCAGAAGGTCGCAAAAGGGGATCACCTGACCCCGGGATGCTGCAACCGATATAAGTATGAATCGGTTGCCAAGCGTCTGAATTTTGATCACACAACCATGGGGATTCTACAAAAGTCGTAAGTCTGAAAAACAGTCATAAGTCGCTTTTTTCAGTGATGATGAAACTTCCAACGGTCACTAAAGGAACCGTTGTAGGTCGAGGACTAACTCTATCCATTAAGTTTTTTCTGCTTTGTTAAACATATTGCGTGAGCGCAATCAGTGGGAATTCTTTTAAAAGACGGTAAATATGTAGACATTTCAGTAAAGTTTAAAATCTGCAGTGTTGTTGATGCTACCTGTTGATCTGGAGTGGATTCTACAATTTCCTCTTTTATTCGAATCAAACCCAGGCAGGAACTAGCAATATTTTTCCATTTGAAGTTTTAGAAGAACTGAAAACAAATAGTAACGGTTCTTTTTTTTAATTTCATATCTGATTGTACCTATCAAGTTATCAAAACGGCTCGCTTGTGAGTAAGACGGTCCTGCCAGCCTCGTGACATTTGAAGTGAAAGGCAAGCAAAATTTGCCATGCCGAATTTTTAACTCAGCTTTTTTTTTTCTGGCTGTGAACAGAGGGATCTTTATATATTTCGTTTTGCTGGGTTAAGAAATTCGGCTTTTGTGGTTTGTCTCCATGAGCCACTAAAAGTCGCTTATTTTTGTGTCTGCTACTTAATAGTTCAATAACTGAATTTCAGAACAAGCTACAAACCAGCGAGTGGTAACAAAACAAATAACAGATTCAAATAACAGTTGGAAGGGACCTTTTAGGTCATCTAGTCCAACCCCCCACTCAAGCAGGAGACCCAACACCATTTCTGAAGAGATGGCAGCCCGGTATCTTCTTGAAAGCTTCCAGGGATGACGCTCCCACAACTTCCGAAGGCAACTTCTGTTCCATCAGTTGATTGTTCTCATTGTCAAAAAATGTCTCCTTATTTCGAGGTTGGATCTCTCCTTGATCAATTTCCATCCATTATTCTTTATCTGGCCTTCAAGTGCTTTGGAAAACAGGTTGACCCCCTCCTCTCTGTGGCAGCCCCTCAAATATTGGAAGACTGCTTCATGTCTCCCCTGGTCCTTCTCTTCACTAGACCAGCCATGCTCAGTTCCTGCAACCGTTCATCGTATGTTTTAGCCTCCAGTCCCCTCATCATCCTGGTTGCTCTTCTCTGCACTCCTTCCAGAGTCTCAACATCTTTTTTTATAGTGTGGTGACCAAAATTGGATGCAGTACTCTAGGTGTGGCCTTACTAAGGCTTTACAGAGTGGTATTAGTACTTCCCTTGAACTTGATTGTATCCCTCTGTTAATGCAATTTAGGATTGCTCTGGCTTTTTTGGCTGCCGCTGCACACGGCTGGCTCATATTTAGCTGGTTGTCCACTAAGACTCCAAGATCCCTCTCGCAGTCACTGCTATTAAGCCTGGTTTCACCCAGTTTATATGTGTATTTTTGGTTTTTGTTGCCTAAGTGTAGTACTTTACTTTTCTTTACACTGAATTTCATTCTGTTAGATAGGGCCCAGTGTTCAAGTCGGTCAAGATCCATCTGGATCTTGAGCCTATCATCTAAGGTGGTGGCTATTCCTGCCAGCTTAGTATCATCCGCAATATGCTTTATAATATTAGCAGTAGCAAAAGCCATTGATGTAACACAATAAAAGTACTAAAAAACAGGTTGCATTCCCACAACATGCTTAACCTGGGTACTGAGTTATGTACAGGTAATCCTCAACTTACAACAGTTCATTTAATGGCCGTTCAAAGTTACAACGCTACTGAAAAAAGTGACACGGCCGTTTTTCACACTTACGATCATTGCGGCCATTCCCATGGTCACGTGATCAAAATTCAGACGCTTGGCAACTGGCATGTACTTACAACGGTTGCAACCTTCTGACAAGCAAAGTCAACGGACAAGCAAGATTCACTTAACAACCCTGTTACTGACTTCACAACGGCAGCGATTCACTTAACATTTGTGGCAAGGAAGGCCTTAACATGGGGGAAAACTTACTTAACGAGTGTCTCGCTTAGCGATGGAAATTTCGGCCTCAATTGTGGTTGTGAATCAAGCCAGATTCACTTAATGACTGTGTTATTAACTTAACAACTGCAGTGATTCACTTAACAACCGTGTCGAGAAAGATCATAAAATGGGGCAAAACTCATGTAGCAAATGTCTCATTTAACAACAGAAAAATTTGGCTCAATTGTGGTCATAAGTCGGGGACTACCTGTATCGCTGGGAATTACAACTGCTAGGAATTACAACTGCTAGTGTTGTGTGAACCCAGCCTTCATCTGATAGAGGCACAAATTTTAGCCAAAAACACAATTTTGTATCCCGTCCCCCTTGAGCCTGGCCTATGCTTTATGGTTTGTAGCTCCATGCTAAAGGCAAAATAGAGCCATTTTATTTTAGTTCAAACATGGGTGTTTGTGTTGTGTGAGATTTCGGTGCGATTTTGCTGCCACGCATGCACGGAAGCAAAAGCTCACCGAAATCTCTCTCACGCGCGCGATCCCTCATGAGATTTTGGCGCGATTTTGCTTCCGCGCATGCGCAGAAGCAAAATCGACCCAAAATCACCGGGGGAAAATGGCGGCGCGCGCGATGGACCGGCAGAGAGGGCTCCGGAGCGGTTGCGTAATCCACCGCTCCCTACCGGAGCTGTGCACTGGGCAGCTCCGGCAGGAACCCACCTCTGATCCTATCCTATCCTATCCCATTCCATTCCATATTTTCTATTCTATTCTATGCTATGCTATGCTATGCTATTCATTTCTATTCTATATTCCAATATCTATTCTATTCTATTCTATTCTATTCTATTCTATTCTATTCTATTCTATATTCCAATATCTATTCTGTTCTGTTCTACTCTTCATTCTAATATATATTATTCTATTCTATGCTATGCTATGCTATGCTATGCTATTCCATGCCATGCCATGCCAATTTTCTATTCTATTCTCTTCTAATTCTATTCATTTCTATTCTATATTCCAATATCTACTGTTTTGTTGTATTCTTCATTCCAATATCTATTATTCTTTTCTTTTCTTCTTTCTTTCTTTTGTATTCTATTCTATTATATTCTTCATTCCAATATTTATTCTAATCTAATCTAATCTAATCTAATCTAATGTATTCTATTCTATTCTTCATTCCAATATGTATTGTATTGTATTATATTGTATAGTATAGTATATATTTCTATTTCTATTTCATTTCTATTATTTCTATTCTCTATAATTCCCTCACCACTGTTAAACTATTCACTAGGCTGCATTACTATTACTATTAGTTTTTCTCATGGCTCCTATCACTCATCTCCTCCCACTTATGACTGTATGACTGTAACTTGTTGCTTGTATCCTTCCGATTTATTTTCATATTGATTGTTTCCTGATTGCTTACTTGAACCCTATGACAACCATTCTTGACAAATGTGTCTTTTCTTTTATGTACACTGAGAGCATATTCACCAAAGACAAATTCCTTGTGTGTCCAATCACACTTGGCCAATAAAGAATTCTATTCTATTCTATTCTATTCTATTCTATAATCTACTGCCCTGACACGGAAAGGAAGGAGACTCTTCACTTTCCTATCTCTTCACTTTCCTATTCTTAGCCATCTCTGGCCGTTGAGTATTATAGAGATGCGGAGAACTAGAGCGGCACCGCTACCTTCACTGGCCGACGTGGCTTAGTGCGTGGCGAAGCTTTATTCCCGGAAGTGACGTTTTGGAAAAATGTCCCTGGGTGGAGCGGAAGGGCAGGAAGCGGAAGTTCGGAGCGTCGTCGCCTTAGCAACGACTTAGCGACGCCGTCCCTCGTGAAGCGGCCGCTGCCATGGCAGAAACGGCGCCGCCTTTGACGCCCACCCCGACCCCGACTACCACCCCGACGCCGTTGGCCCGGCAGTCCAGCGCCCCCAGCCCCGCCCGGGCCTACAACCTGCGCCCGGCCTTCCACCACAGGTCAGCCCGGCTCTCCCTTTTCGCTCCTTCCGCGTCTTTTGGTGGCACAACAGCCCTGCGAGGTAGGCCGTCGCGGGGCATTGTGGGAGGCCAGAGCGAGCCTCGCCCTCGGGGGCCTCTTTGCATGTCATTGATTTGCTTTTCAAACTTTTGATTGTAATGTCTTTTATTTTGTTTTATTAAAATCTTTTATGTTGTCAGCCGCCCAGAATGATGGATAAAATAAAAATAAAATAAAATAATAAAAGATAAATAATAAAATAATAAAATATAAAATATAAAATAAATATAAAAAAATAAAACATAAATAATAAAATGAAATATAAAATAAAAAAAATTCTAAACAAATAAAACGACTCAAAGCTGCAAAGTATCCAGCATACCTTCCTCTAACAGGTCGTCCTCGACTTACGACCACAATTGAGCCCAGAATTTCTGTTGCTAAGTGAGACATTTGTTAATGAGTTCCCCCCCCCCTGTTTTACTACCTTTGTTGTCACCGTTGTTAAGTGAATCATTGCAGTTGTTTAAGTGAACAACCAGTCACATGGTTGTTAAGTGAATCTGGCTTCCCTGTTGACTTTGCTGGTCAGAAGGTCACAAAAGGGGATCATGTGACCCCGGGACACTGCGACAGTCATAAATACAGGTAGTCCTCGATTTACAAACACAATTGAGCCCAGAATTTCTGTTGCTAAATGAGACATTTGTTAAGTGAGTTTTGTCCCCATTTTACAAATCTTCTTGCCACCGTTGTTAAGTGATTCACTGCAGTTGTTAAATTAATCACACATTTGTTCAGTGAATCTGGACTCCCCCATTGACTTTGCTTATCAGAAGATCGCAAAATGGGATCATGGGATCCCAGGACACTGCAACCGTCATAAATGTGAGTCAGTTGCCAATTACATCCAATGTGAATCACATGACCATGGGGATGCTGAAACCATCATAAGTGTGAAAAATGGTCATAAGTCCCTTTTTTCAGTGCTGTTGTCTAACGGTCACTAAATGAATGGTCACTAAATGAACTGTTGTAAGTCAAGGACTATTTCCCCACAACAATAACAAGCTTGAGAGGTGGGCTGGGATGAGAGAGAGGGATTGGCCCAAAAGTCGGCTTTTGTGCCTAAGGTGGGACTAGAACTCATTGTCAGAATTTGTGGGTGCTTCATCACTGGCGGCTTTTAAGAAGAGACTAGACAGCCACCTATCTGAAATGGTATAGGGTCTCCTGCTTGAGCAGGGGAGTTGGACTAGATGACCTCCAAGGTCCCTTCCAACTCTGTTATTTATCTCTTAGGTGGTGTGGAAAGTCAGCAGCCACCCACCCTCCCAGAGAATGAAATATTTTGGGGAATATTAAAAAAAGGCAGGATAGAATATTTCCCCTAAAGGAGAAAGGGGTGGGGGGGGGAATCTTAAGGGAGGCAGAAACCAGCCCCAGTCTCCCTGCCCCAAGCAGAAACTGAGGAGGCCAGCTTTTAGAAATGCAGATTTGGTCATCCATTCAGAAAGACTGGGTCAGACAGAGACTCCAGATAAGCAATACAATTAGGCAAGCCAAAGGCTGACAAGATTAGCTCAGACTAGGATTTGCATCTCCCCTTCTGCCTACAGAGCCAGCCATGATCCCTTAGGAATCCGACAACAGCCAATAGAATAATAAAGGACATGCTCTTGCACAGGAACAGGAATTTCAAATACAAAACCCGAAGAAGGTATAAAAACCCACCCACTCTCAACTCCATTTTTGTCAGCTGCACCAGAACTGCACGCTGTGGTTCTGTTCATCAATAGACTTACTTTCTTAAGCAGCCTCCCTTTTAGTCCCGACTTGGAACTGGACCTGGATTTTTCTTCCAACAGTGGACGTCTGTTCTTGGTTAGGAGCAGGTGGAGCAGCAGCCTCTCCACAAGGCTACCTGATCTCCAGGGATCCCTTCCAAGCTCATTTCTGATCGATTTACCTCTACCGGAGTCAAGAACGTGATTTCCCTCTTCTTTTCTCTTAGGTTCCGTTCTTCCATGGTGAAAGATTGCATCCGTGAAGTCTTGAAGGAGGAGTTGGCCAACGTACAGTACAACCCAGAGGAGACCGGAACCCGAACCAAAGTCTTATCTGAGCTGATCCGGGACAAGCTGAAAGGTCTTTATATCCGCCTGCCTTTGAACCCCTAAGGACCCACCCTGGGCTTTCTCCCAACTGACCGAGCGTTGAAAGTGATGGCTTGCGTAATTTTGATCCCAGTAATATTTCCTTTCCTTTTTTTTCTCTTTTTCAGATAAAGGATTTCACCGATATAAAATAGTGGTGCAAGTAGTGATCGGAGAACAGAGAGGCGAGGGAGTGAAGTGAGTTCTTCTTCCGTTAAAACAAATTTTCCCCCATTTGGGATTCTTTTGCCCTATGGGTCGCATTGCAGGCAGTCCTCGACTCACAAGCTTTCGTTTAGTGACCGTTTGAAGTTAACAACGGCACTGACAAGGGATTTACGACTGCTTTTCACACTTAGGACCGTTGCAGCATCCTCAGGGACATGTGATCACAATTAGAAGTCTTGGCAACTGGCATGTACTTATGACGGTCGCAGTGTCTCGGGGTTACGTGGTCCCCTTTTACGACCTTCTGACCAGCAAAGTCAACGGGGAAGTCAGATTCACTTAAAGCTGTGTTACTAACTTCACAACTGTGGGATTCACTTAACAACAGTGGCAAGAAAGGTCTTAAAATTGGGAAAACTCAGGGCGATAAGTGTGAAAAGTGGTCGTCGGTCACTTTTTTCAGTGCTGTTGGTAACTTCGAACAGTCCCTAAATGAGGACTATCTGTACTTTGACTTTTTACTAGCTGATTTCCTACTTTTTTTCTTTTTTCTTTAAGCATGGCTGCCCGTTGTTTCTGGGATGCTGATACCGATAACTACGCTCAGGATGTTTTCATCAACGTAAGTTGTTTAGTTTTATTTTATTTTTTTTAACCAATGCTCTACACCAGGTAGCTGTTAAAATGTGGGCTGCCAAGGACACACCAGGGGGAGTGTGTCGGTCTGACTTAGGTGTTTACGACCTGCATTGCCATAAAGTGCTTTGGAACAATTGTGGGTCTCTTTGCTGTGCCTGTCAGAACCCAGTGACTCTGCCATTCAAAAAGAGAAGGGGGGTCTTGGGTTTGATTGATCAGCATTGATTGGATCAACTGACGTTTACAACATATATCCTGGCGCCAGACATCTGCGAACCTCTTTATCTTAGGATAGGATTTATGAGGGGCAGTGTAAGTTACTTTGAACGGAAAGGGCTCTGTGGAAACGTACACTCATCCGGATTCCCAGAATAGAGGACTTTCACACCTTGTGTATTGGTCTGCATTTGCATTCTGCCTAATGGGGAGGGGCGCTAAGGTTTAAATGTACTTGCTCTGCCTAGGGGCATTTAGACCTTGCTTTGAATGAATGGGTTGTTATCACAAATGCTAATAAAGGAATCCTTTTGAACTACCTGGCTCAGAAGTTCGTACTCTGTAAGTGAATGGAGAGGCAATCCTTACAGTGCCTGTCAGCAGATATTAAAAAAGAAGCCAGGGTTTTGAGCTTGGTGGTTTTCTTGCAGTGAGATTTGCTCTTTGTTTATATACCAGTGGCTTGTCCAACTCGGACAAATCAAGGAACTACCAAGAAGAAAACAACGCTCCCACCAACACTTGTATATAAACGGAGAGCAAACTCCACTCCCTTCTAGCACTAATGACGTTCCCTGGTTTGGTAATGAAATGTCTGCAAGAAAACAACCCAGCTCACAAAGTACCAAAGACCCCACAGTCCTCCTCCTCCTCCTCCTCCTCCTCCTCCTCCTCCTCCTCCTTTACACAAATTCCTCTCCCTTCTAGCACTGATGATGTTACCTAGCTGGGTAATTAAATATTTGCAAGAAAACAATCCAGCTCAGAGAGCACCAAGGACTCCACAGTCATCCTCTTCCTCCTCCTCCTCCTCCTCCTCCTCCTCCTCCTCCTCCTCCTCCTCCTCCTCCTCCTCCTCCTCCTCCTCCTCCTCCTCCTCCTCCTCCTCCTCCTCCTCCTCTCCACAAACCCCTCTCCCTTCTAGCACTGATGGTGTTTCCTAGTTCGGTAATGAAATGCCTGCAAGAAAACAATCCAGCTCAGAGAGCACCAAGGAGCCCACAGTTGTCCTCTTCCTCCTCATACACCCCCTCCCTTCTAGCACTGATGATGTTCCCTAGTTGGATCATGAAACGTCTGCAAGAAAACCACCAAGCTCAGAGACCACCAAGGACCCCACCTTCAACCCTGAGCTTCAAATATTCTCTTTTAATGATACCTGCTTTTTTCCCCTTATTAAGAAGAAAAAAAATACCCCGCTTTCTCATGCTGTTTGTGTCCAGTTGCATCTTCACTCACAACCCTTCTCTTGATCTCCCCAGGAAAGCCTCTTCTGTGTCGCTGTGGCCTTTGGCTGTTTTTTCTACTAATGCCAGCTGCAAGTTCCAAGAAGAACGGCATTTGTTTTGAGGATCCTGAAGGAGCAGGATTACATGCTGCTTTCCCTTTCCTCCCTGTGTGCCTGCACACTCTTGTGTATATATATGTATATAGTCCGTTGTATGAAATATAGCTTCCAAATGACATTTTTAAAGTACCCCAGGCTCTTGCTGTTGTGTATATAAAGAGAACTCCCACACAATTCCCCTGGCAATGGAGAACAGCCACTGTTCAATTTCCGGTGGGTTGTATCAATAACTTCCCTGTTGTGTTGCTCCCTGTGCTTGGTGACATCTGTAAATGGTACCAAATGTGGCTATTTAAATACAGCTGTTAACAAAAGTTATCCTCCTCCTTGCAAATCCATTGCACATGTCTCAATCTATTCTTATATTTTGAAATATCAATAAGTTATAATATAATACCTTGCCTTATTAATCCTGGTGTGTTTCTACAGGAGTCCCGTTCTCTCTCTCTTACAAATATTTCCATATTCCTTCTGTGTTTTGTTCTATCAGCGTGGAAAAGAAACACAGGAAGGACAAACTGTTGTTCAAATTACACTCTTAAGATTGCTGGCAGCATAATTCATCACACCAATGCTTGATGTAAAATATACAGATAGTCCTCGACGTACAACAATTCATTTAGTGACCGTTCGAAGTTACAACGACAACGAAACCTATGACCGTTTTTCACACTTGCCACTGTTACAGCATCCCTGACAGAGGCGATAATTAATCTCACAAAGGAGAAATAGATCTTTTCCCGGACATCAGACATTAGAAAAGAAACCACAGTTTAAAAGTCTAAGTAAAAATATTTATTTTGGTACAAAAACAATAAATCCTCATTAGTCTACATCTCTGATATAAAAGGTAGGTCTTCCTTCGATGGAAGCCAGGAACAGAAGGAAAGATCGGAGAGAATGGAATGCACACATGTGTACAAGAACATATCAATCACGTGCTCAGGAATAAACCATTATAATGAATAGGGATGCATCTCCCTGCATATACATGTAACAGGCAATAATAACACCGTGACAATCCCTGTGGTCACTTGATCAAAATTCAGTTGCTTGGCAACTGATTCATACTTATGACGGTCGCAGTATCCCGGGATCATGTGATCCCCTTTTGCAAAGTCAGTGGGGAAACCAGATTCACTTAACAACCCTGTTACTAATTTAGTGTCTCAGTGATTGTCTTAAGAACTGTGTCAAGAAAGGTGGTAAAATGGAGCAAAACTCACTTAACCAATGTCTCAGCAACAGAAATTTGGGGCTCAATTGTGGTCATAAGTGGAGGACTGCCTGTATATAGAATAGAATAAATAGAATAGAATAGAATAGATTTAGATTTATTATTAGAGTTGGAAGGGACCTTGTAGGTCATCTAGTCCAACCCCCTGCTCAAGCAGGAGGTAGAATAGAATAGAATAGAATAACAGAGTTGGAAGGGACCTTGGAGGTCTTCTAGTCCAACCCCCTGCTTAGGCAGGAAAACCTACACCGCTTCAGACAAGTGGCTGTCCAGTCTCTTCTTAAAAACTTCCAGTGTTGGAGAATTCACAACTTCTGGTGGCAAGTTGTTCCACTGCTTAATTGTTCTCACTTAGGATGTTTCTCCTTAGTTCTAAGTTACTTCTCTCCTTGATTAGTTTCCACCCATTGCTTCTTGTCCTGCCCTCAGGTGCTTTAGAGAATAGTTTGATTCCCTCTTCTTTGTGGCAACCCCTGAGATATCGGAAGACTGCTATCAGATCTCCCCTAATCCTTCTTTTCATTAAACCCAGTTCCTGTAACCATTCTTCTTCATATGTTTTAGCCTCCAGTCCTCTAATCCTCTTTGTTGCTCTTCTCTGCACTCTTTCCGGAGTCTCAACATCCTTTCTGCATCTTGGCAACCAAAACTGAATGCAGTATTCCAAGTGTGGCCTTACCAAGGCATTATAAAATGGTATTAACACTTCATGTGATCTTGATTCTATCCCTCTGTTAATGCAGCCTAGAACTGTTTTATATTAAATATTTTATGTTGAATATATATTTTCATACAGGACCCCAAGCCAAAACCCATCAATGTCGGAACACACACTGTTTTGCCACGAGCATCTAAATTATATTTGGAATCAGGGCTGTTCACTGTTCCATAAATTTTGCTTAAGAAGTTTTTTTATTGTAAATCTATTGTAGAAAATAGTCTTTCTCCTCGGTGAGTGTGTTTGTAGCCGAACTTCATCATGGAAGAAAACTCTTCACCGTGGGCGAGAAAAAGACAACCGGCTTGTTATCTTAGCTATCAGATTCCGAATCATCTGAAACTTTTTAAAAATCCATGGGGGTGGATGGGTGGAGTGTTTTTTAGCAGCCAGCATTTTAAAAAATATTTACATTAATCTGACAAGGAAATACTGCAACCCAACTTAGACATTTTTCCAGTCCACGTTCATAGTTTCCATTGTAAATTATCATAATCAAGTTACTTTGTCCTCCTCAGGAATTTAACAACTGATAATTGCTTATCTTCATGTAATTAAAACTTGAGGAGCAGGAATTGACACACAGTGACCTTATGAGGGTGATCTTCCTACTGTGGAGATTTTACTCATTTTCAAAGATTGTGTTTAAGCAGAATTGTTTTGAGGGCCAAACAAGGCATTCTAATGCTTTGGCTTAAGTCAGTTTAGTTCAATTCAGAATAGAGTTGGAAGGGACCTTGGAGGTCTTCTAGTCCAACCCCCTGCTCAAGCAGGAAATCCTTTACCATGTCAGACAAATGGTTGTCCAGTCTTCTTTAAAACTTCCAGTGTTGGAGCATCCACAACTTCTGGTGGCAAGTTGTTCCACTGATTAATTGTCCTCACTGTCAGGAAATTTCTCCTTAGTTCCAGGTTGCTTCTTTCCTTGATTAGTTTCCATCTAT
Source organism: Diadophis punctatus similis (assembly GCA_023053685.1). NCBI lineage: Eukaryota > Metazoa > Chordata > Lepidosauria > Squamata > Dipsadidae > Diadophis > Diadophis punctatus. The sequence continues at coordinate 80,880,347 of JALIGW010000005.1, read as the reverse complement.
TACTTATTGTCCGGGTACTTTGGAGAATAGGTTGACCCCTCTCTTATTTTTGGCAGCCTCTCAAATACTTGGAAGACTGCTAATTAATTTCCATCCGTTGCTTCTTGTCCTGCCCTCAGGTGTTTTGGAAAATAAGCACCAGAAAAATGAGGCTTAGCTGCCCTGCTGAGCCAGCCTCTGTGCAGCCTGTGCTTGCTATGTGTGTAAATATCTAGAATACAACCACAATTGGGTCCAGAATTTCCCTTGCTAAACAAGAGAGTTGTTAAATGAGCTTTGCCCTGTTTTACGACCTTCCTTGCCACCGCTGTCAAGGGGAATCACTGGAGTTGTTAAGTTAGTCACACGGTTGTTAAGCGAATCCAGCTTCCCCATTGACTTTGCTTGTGAGAAGGTCGCAAAAGGGGATCACACAACCCCGGGACATTGCAACCGTCATAAATATGAGTCGGTTGCCAAGCATCCAAATTTTTATCACGTGACCATGGAGGTGTTGCAACGGTCATGAGTGTGGAAAAAAAGGTCATAAGTCCATATTCTAATACAGAAAATTCTTAAAATGAATATAAAGACCAGACCAGACACTTTTGAGCTTAATTGGAGAAAAATTTTGGAACTATGATCTTATATATGTCAACGGTAGCAAGGCTGCTTGACACACACACACACGGAAGGACATTTCGATTCCCAGCATGGATGAACATCTGCAAAAGTTGATGGAGTTGGCCGAGATGGTTAAATTGACCGTTTGGATCAAAGAAAACAATATAAGTGCTTTTCTTTCTACTTGGAAACCGCCTCTGGACTTTGTGCTCGAGGTGTGTGTGGGGGGAATGAAAACTTTGATTTTGGGTTTTGCTGATTAGATTGATTTTTCGTTATAGAAATGGTTAGTTTATACTATTTTGGAAAAGTAAAAAGTTGAGGTTCGATGTTAATGCCTTATTCTACTGCAAAAGAGGGAGTCAGTAATCAATACCTTCCCCCCCCTTCTCTCTTCCACACTTCTCTCTTCCCCTTCCTTTCCCTTCTGTATCCTACTTCTTGCTTTTGTATTTTATACTGTAAAGTAATAAAAAGAACAATCTAAAAAAAAGGTCACCAGTCACTCTTTTCGCTGCCCTTTCATAACTTTGAACGGTTACTAAATGAACTGTTGTAAGTCAAGGACTACTTGTAAATAAATAAATACACACACATGCATGCATATTTACATACTCCAGTACAAACTGCATCCCTGTTTGGTTTGGTGGCAGCAACGCCTCAAATAGAAAGTCCCTACAGAGAGTGGTGAAGACAGTGGAGAAGATTATAGGAAGCTTGCTTCCCCTTATTCAGGATACTGCTTATAAGTGCTATGCGCTTAGAGCTCAAAGCGTCGTTAAAGACCCCACACACACACCTCACGGTCTGTTTCTGTCGGAGAAGGTCTCAAAGTACAGTATTTCTAGCCGGACTACCAGATCCTGGAACAGTTTTGTTCCCTAGGCCATCCGGTAAACTCGCAAGATTCTCTCGCCATGTACATGTATACATCTGAACTAGACTGTGTTGTTTCTCCGTGTCATATAATATATGTGGGTATATGCATAATTTTGTATTTATTATTTATTTTGTCATGTTTTTGTAGCGTATATTAGAGGTGCAGAGCTGCATGCAACGAAATTTCATTTTAATGTATGTCGATTAGTGTACATTTCAAAGTGACAAAAAAGATTCTGTTCTGTTCTATTATTTTGTATTATTATTATTTTATTTTATAACCAATTTTGTTATTGTACAATGACAATAAAGGCTATGATTATTATTATTGTTTTGTATTCTATTATTTTGTGTTTTGTATGCTGTATGCTCCTATTCTATTCTATTCTATTCTATTCTATTCTATTCTATTCTATTCTATTCTATTCTATTCTATTCTATTCTATTCTATTCTATTCTATTCTATTTTCTATTTTATTCTATTCCTATTCTATTCTAATTCTAATTATTCTAATTCTAATTCTATTCTATCACAGGCCTCCCTTCCACCAGAGGGGGTCAATGAGGAGCTTCCAAGTTGCAACATAAATCCTGGATTTTTGTTTCAGGATCCAGCAAAACTCCAGTCTTGGAGCATTGATAGACCCTCCATGCTGGTCTCTGGTGGACTTCTTGGGGTGCCCCATCCCTAAAAGAGAGCTCCTACCAAATAGACCAGTACCTCTAGGCCTGCAGGGAAGTCCCACGCATTGGAGGACGCCTCTTTCTTTTGCTCCCTCTGTTCTCTGAACCCCCTTTTATCCCATGCCAACCATGTCGGACAGACCCCTCAAACACAGGCAGAAATCCAAGCGGTGCGCGCTCTGCGAGGCTGCCTTTCCCGGGGCTGCGGAGGGGGACCTTTGTCCTCGCTGCTCCCTGCAGCCTCTTAGTCCCCCCAGCTCAGCATCAGGGGGCTTAGAGTCCCAATGGCGGGACCCCAGGGCCCCTTCCCCATCCTCCTGCTCAGGGGGGGACCCCAAAGATCCAGATGTTGAGGAAGAGGACTCAGAAAGCCGGAAGGTGGACTGGGTAAGTTTGAGCTGTCGCACTTTTTTCTTTTCTTTTTTTAGGCTACGGCCTTGGCTCAAATCTTGTCTGCAGGATGTCTTGTATTTTTATTTTTTGGGTTTTTCATTTCGAACCCAGAAACTGGCCTTTAATGCAGGCTCAAAAGCTGAGCTCTGAAAGTCTATGGAGATTCTCCGTTATCCAGGTCATGGTTGTTCCAAAAGTGCTTTTTTTTCAAGAGGCAACTGGACTTTCTGGTTTTTCTTTTGAAGACGTTTCGTTTTTCATCTTAGAAGCTTCTTCCGTTCTGGGGAATGAAAAGATTGATACTCCTTGCAGACAGCTGGTCATTTGCATCGTTTTAGAGAGCCGTTGAGGCCACTTGGAGGTCTATCTCTGTCCTCAGGGTCACCTGAGTGGTGCAAATGCGTGCAGAGCCTTCTTGGGACAGCTGAAAGGACTGGGTTGTAGAGTGGAGATGAGTAGTGTCGTATCCGTCCCCTTCTGTTGAGAGATAGCGGTTCAATTTTGACATAGATGGTCTCTTGGACCCCTCTTTCAAACCAGTGGTCCTCTCTGTCCAGAAGGACAAGGTCTTGAAAAGAGCGACCTGTGTCTTTTAAACGCAAGTGGATTGCTGAATCTTGTCTGCAAGGAGCATCAATCCTTCCCTTCCCCACCATCCAGTCAGAGCTGAAGAAGCTTCTTGGATGAGAAGCGAAACGTCTTCAAAGAAAAACCAGAAAGCCCACTTGCCTCTTGAAAAAAAAAGCCCCTTTGGGACTGAGCTCTGAAAGTTGCTCCTTTCTGATCCCATGGTGTAACTACAGGTCATCCTGGATGTACAACTGTTCAAAGTTACAACGGCACTGACAAATGACCGATGACCGCTTTTCACACTCCCGACCATTGCAGAATGGTCATGGGTCAAAATTTAGATGCTTGGCAACTGGCATGTCTTTATGACAATTGTAGTATCCCCGGGTCATATTTTTGTGACCTTCTGACAAGCAAAGTCAATGGGGAAGCCAGATTCACTTAACAACCACGTTACTAATGACTGTGGTGATTCATTTAACAACTGTGGCAAGAAAGATCATAAAATGGAGTACAACTCACTTAACAACTGTCTTGCTTGGCAAAGGAAATTTGGGGCTCAATTGTGGTCGTAGGTCGAGGACTACCTGCACATTAAACTCCATGCTTGAATTCTGCACAAGTATACAGTTATATATATATAAGCAGCCAAATACCACAACTTGAACGTGGATTCTGTTCCAAAGCCCACTTTAATTGCATTTGTATCTCTTTGATGTAGTTCATAGTGATATTTACTGGAGAAATTTGGTTTGATGCATTTGGAAAAGATGCATCAAAGAGCATATTTTCTGCATACAAACCATCTGAGATTTGGTTTCTGACAGCCTATCCAGTTAAAAAGGATCTGATTGCAGGATCCGAAAAAGCTCTTTGTCTAGATCACTCTGGGGTGTGATGGCTATTTTTACTGCATTTACTGTAGATCCTCCCATGTTATGTAACATATCTGGCTGGCTGATATTTGTACTGAGTGTATCTAAATTTAATTGCATTTGCACCTTCTATATTCTTATTAGTTAAATATGTATTACGGTATGTTCCTCCAGATGCAGTTATGGAACAGCTTTCGGGTTAATTCAATATTCATTTTTTTAAAAAGGAATTTCTGACTGTGGAAAAACTTGCTTCCTGCATATACGTGCTTCCTGCATATAGATGCACAAAAAGTAGCTTAAGGTGCAGTCAATATCTGGAGAATTTTTTTAAGAAATCAAGTGTACGTTTTCTCTCCACTTATTTAATTACTTGGTTTTGATTGCAATGACTACTAACGTTCCATTTGTCCCAAAAATAATGTTGAACGACAGGTTGGCAGGACCCTTTGTCAACAGTAGCTGTGAAAATATTCAAGAAATCCATATTTTAAATCCTGATGCCAAAATGATATTAAACAATCTTCATGCTGTTTTTTTAAAGACGTATAATTGATAAATGTATATATTATTGCTTGAAAATTATTGTGGTAATGGTAAAATGCAGCATAAAAATATTTTAAAGAGATAAAATTACTATTTTAAAAAAGTTTTTTAAAGCCCAAATTGTTTCAAAGGGATTTATGTTGATCACAGGCTGCTTGGATTGCTTTAATTTAAAATTTCTGTCGTGAACTGCAGAGGTGCTTATTTACAAAAACTCAAGAGGTGGAAAATGTTGTCGATTTTAAAATGAGCTGTTTTCATTAGAGGATTAGAAGAGTGACATCATGAAATGAACAAAGCCATGTCATGTCATTCTAGGAAAAAGCGTATTCTAAATAATTATACAAATTATCTACAACCAGAATAACAGTTGGGAGGGACCTTGGAGATCTTCTAGTCGAAACCCCCCCCCCTTCTCAACCATGGTTGCCAGTGAGATTGACAAACTCTTATTATACCAAATAAAATGCAGAAAGGGCAGTCCAGAACAATGATTTCCTTAACCAGAGTTAGCTGCAAACTGAGTTTGCACCCAACCCCAACCTGGTGCCCTCCAGATTTATTTATTTATTTATTTATTTATTTATTTATTTATTTATTTATTTATTTATTTATTTATTTATTTATTTATTTATTATTAATTTATTATTATTATTATTATTATTATTTATTTATTATTTATTATTTATTATTTATTAATTATTTATTAATTATTAATTATTTTTTATTTATTTGTCAAACATGTACAGGATAGTAGTTGTTTGTATAAACATAAGTAAAAAATTCCGATAAAAGAGGACAGTAGGACAGGGACGGTAGGCACAGTGTTGCGCGCTTATGCACGCCTATTTGTCTATTGCCTCCATTGCAGTAGACAATGGAGGAAATCAGATTGGGGAAATCCCCTCCATGAGCGGGAGGCGAGTCAAAGTTTACACAGCCCCCATGCCTGGCTGGGGATGATGGGGGTTGGAACTGGAAGCCCCCAGAATACGTATACAACAGGGAAGGCAAGCCGAGGCAAGTTTCCAGCGGAACTTCCGGCACGGGGGGACACCGTTTCCGCCCGGAATCTGCTCCAGCGGAGGTCCTTTCCGGTCGGGTCCGTCCGGAAGCACTTCCGGTTCAGCCCAGCCCCGTTGGCAAGAGTCGGGCGTGAGCATCCGAGGAGGGAAGCCGTGCGGGACAGGTGGGGAAGGGGATGCCGCCCCGGGGGGGGGGGGGGAAGGAGGAGCCCCCTTTTTTTGGGGGGGGGGGAAGCAGAGCTAGTTGTGGGAGGCCTGCTCTGTTTGGGGGCGGCAGCAGGAACCGGGGCGGGGTGGGAGGGGGCGGAGGGCGGAGGGAGGGAGGGTCATGGGGGGCTGGGAGGGGGTTTAAGTGGCCCCCAGGGATGTTGCATCAGAGCTGGGGAGGGGTCCAAAGTGGGGGGGGCGGTGATGAGGACAAGTGCAGCCTTATGGGTTCAAGACCTCCAGGGGGTTTCAAAGACCAGACGCCTTGGGGGGGGGGGAGAATATGGGTGGGGGGAATGTCCTGGGCTGCTGCTCTTTTGGGTTGTTTATAATATTGGCTGCTGTTTTTAATTCTGTCTTCTCCCCCATCCCACCCACCCGCCGCTGTGAGCCGTCCAGAGTCCTGCAGCTGAGATGGGCGCCCAGGAATCCTCGACTTACAACCAATGTCGAGCCTAAAATGAACCTTGCTCTATAAGAGAAAGATCTGTTTAAGTGAATTTTTGGCCCGTTTTGCCACCTTTTTTTTTAACACTTTAACAGAGTTGGAAGGGACCTTGCAGGTCATCTAGTCCAACCCCCTGCCCAAGCAGGAGGCCCTACATCTGCCTCTACCTAGGATCGAACTCACAACCTGCTGATTGTGAGGCAAGAGCTCCACCTCTAGGCCACTGCATCGCTGCAGCTGTGAAGTCAATCGCACGGTCGTTAAGTGAATCCGGCTTCCTCGTTGACGTTGCTTGTCAGAAGGTTGCAAAAGGAGATCATGTTCACCCCGGGATCCTGCGACCGTCATAAATAGGAGCTCAGTTTGTCAAGCAACTGAATTTTGATCACGGGGATGTTACAAGGGTTATAAGTGTGAAAATGGCTCAGCAGTCACTTTTGTCAGTGTCGTAACTTTGAATAGTCATTAAATTGTTGTAAGTTGAGGACTATATTTATTATTTATTTATTTATTTATTTATTTATTTAGCATATGGCATACAGGTAGTCCTCAAGTCACAGCAGTTCGTTTAGTGACTGTTCAATGTTACAACGGCACTGAACCCAAGTGACTTATGACAGTTTTTCACACTTAACAACCGTTGTATTTATTTATTTATTTTAGTGTTCTTATATATGCCGCCCTACTCCCTGTAGCATTCCCCATGGTCATGTGATCAAAATTCAGACAATTGACATCTGGTTCATATTTACGACCGTCCCTGTGTCCCAAGGTCATGGGATTCCCTTTGCGACCACCTGACCAGCAAACGGGGATGTCGCAAACGGTCGTTAAGTGTGAAAAACGGTTCCCAGGTGCCTTTTTTCCCAGTGCCGTTGTAACTTTGAACGGCCACTAAACAAACCATTGTAAGTCGAGGACTGCCTGCGTGAGAGCCAGGGTCTTGTCAAGGAGCACCACAGCCCAAATTCATTAAATGAACAGATGTCACCTGGTATAAGAACAACTGGGCTGCAGAGGCGGCCTTGCTGTGCTTACACAACCCTTGGCATCAGGGGTGCGTGCCACACTGTGCCCAAGGGCGTTGTGCAAAGGACAGGAATGGTGCGGTTGGCCTCGGGGTCAACTGGCCCAGGTTGCATAAACCAGGGGTGTGACTGTGCTTTGCTCTGTTGCTTTTATATGATGTGGGTGGTTAAGATTTCTTTTTAATTGGTGTATTCTGCCCAGAGTCATACATTGTGTTTTCAGTGCCTTCCTCACTTCCTTGTGCTGTTTGTAGGATTACAGGGAGTCCTTGACTTACGACTGCAATTGAGCCTAACATGTCTGCTGCTAACTGAGACCTTTGTTCAGTGAGTTTTACCCATTTTATGACCTTTCCTGCCAGAGTTGATAAGGGAATCACTGCAGCTGTTAAGTTGGCAACACGGTGGTTAAGTCAATAGTCTATGGAGGTTTTCTGTCATCCAGGTCATGGTTGTCCCAAAGGTGCTTTTTCAGGAGGCAACTGGACTTTCTTGTTTTTTCTTTGAAGAGGTTGTTAAGTGAATCTAATCAGAATAGAGATGGAAGGGACCTTGGAGGTCTTCTAGTCCAGCCCCCTACTCAAGCAGGAGACCCTAGACCATTTCAGACAAATGGCTGTCCAATCTCTTCTTGAAAACCTCGAGTGATGGAGCACCCACAACTTCGGGTGGCAAGCTGTTCCACTGGTTAATTGACCTCGCTGTTAGGAAGTTTCTCCTTAATTCCAGGTTGCTTCTCTCCTTGGTTAGTTTCCAACCATTGTTTCTTGTCTTTCCTTCTGGTGCTTTGGAAATAGGTTGACCCCCTCTTCTTTGGGGAAACCCCTCAAATAGTGGAATACTGCTACCATGTCATCCCTAGTCCTTCTTTTCTCTGGCTTCCCCATTGACTTTGCTTGTCATGTGATCTTGGGACACGGCAACTGTCATAAATACCAGTCATTTGACAAGCAGCTGAATTTTAATCATGTGGCCATGTATGGCAACGGTCTTGGATAGAATGTACAGTAGTGGTTAGAATGCAGTACCTCAGGCTACTTCTGCTGACTGCCGGCTGCCTGCAATTTGGCAGTTCAAATCTCACCAGGTTCAAGGTTGATTCAGCCTTCCGTCCTTCCGAGGTCGGTAAAATGAGGACCCAGATTGTTGGGGGGCCAGATGCTGTAAACCGCTTGGAGAGGGCTGTAAAGAACTGTGAATTGGTATATAAGTCTAAGTGCTATTGCCCTCCCTCCCTTCCTCCCTCCCTACCTTCCTTCTACTGCGGGCTAACTCTGCCCATTGCTAGCAGTTCGAATCTCACCAGACTCAAGGTTGACTCAGCCTTCCGTCCTTCCAAGGTGAGTAAAATGAGGACCCAGATTGTTGGGGGCAAGAGGCTGGCTCTGTAAACCGCTTAGAGAGGGCTGTAAAAAGCACTGTGAAGCAGTCTATAAGTCTAAGATTGCTATAAGTCACTTTTTTCAATGCCGTTGTAACTTCGGTCACTAAACGAACGGTTGTACGTCGAGGACTACCTGTACTCACTTAACACCTGCAGAGGTTCACTTAACAATTATGGGAAGAAAAGTTGTAAAATGAGGCAAGACTCCCTTAACAAGTGCTTTGCTTAGCAACGGAAATTTTGGGCTCAACTGTGGTCATAAGTCAAGGACTACCTCTGTACTGTAATCTGGACCCCAGTGTGCAAAACCACACAGATACTGTGACTTCCCTCAAAAGCCAAAGGTGCAGCTGTAAGACACCCGTCAACGGTTGTCACCTTTGTTCATAATATTTTGCTAATGATGAATAATCTTAATTAAATGCAAGAGTGTGTTAGTTCATTATCTTTCATTCCTGGTCCTATCAGGGTTTGTTTTCCCAGCTGCTGGCACAACATTCCAAAATGCTCTTTAAACATTGCGTGCTTCTGACATCCCAACCTCTTGGGCGTCATCGTGTTAGTGCAGCCATGGGCGTTGTGAAATCTGACCGTTGGCAGAGTAGATAGTCGAAGTAACAGCTTGCATAAGCTCTCCTCCCCAACCCCTCAAGTGTGGCAGGGCTCATTTCAGGGTGTGGGTGTGGGTGTGGGTGTGTGTTTGTGGGCAGGTGAGAAACAAATCACATATGATCTGGGGCTTAATAAGGAGAATTGTGCGCGATCGCAGAGCTTGTGAAATAAATAGGTTAACACATGTGAGCTACAATTGGACGCAGATCCTAAACCCCCCCCCCAAAAAAGAGGGGGGTGACTTGGAGGCAGGGGGTTAGTCTGCGGAATGGGTGTCTGATCCCAGAATTCAGGAGCGTTGCGTCCTGGAAAGAGCAGGGCACCATCATAGCATGTGCCAAAAAGTGTGTGGGGGAAATTGAAAATTAAATTTTTTTTTTACTCTTTGTGCCATTGCGGATTACAGATTATTAGAGTTGGAAGGGACCTTGTAGGTCATCTAGTCCAACACCCTCCCCCCCCCCCCCCCCCCGCTCAAGCAGGAGTCCCTACTTGAATTAGTGGAGAGAAAAGATCAGCAGACTCCTGTACAGATGGTCCTCAACTTACATCCATTCATTTAGTGACCGTTCAAAGTTACAATGGCGACTTATGACTGGCTTATATGTATGACATGTTGCAGTATCTCAGGATCACATGATCCCCTTTTGCGACCTTCTGACAGGCAAAAGAGGAAGCCAGATTCACTTAACAGCCGTGACCATCTGAAGTGATTCACTTAACAGCTATGCCAAGTAATGTCCTAAAATGGGGCGAAACTCACTTTACCAACTGTCTCACTTAGCAACAAAAATTTGGGGCTCAATTGTGGTCGTAAGTCGAGGACTACCTATACTCTATACAGGCAGTCCTCGCCTTTTGACCGCAATTGAGCCCAAAATCTATGTTGCTAAGTGAGGCATTTGTTAAGTGAGTTTCACCCCACTTTATGACCTTTCTTGTTAAGCGAATCATTGAAGTTGTTCAGTTAGTAACCTGGTTGTTAAGTGAAGCTGGCTTCTCCCTTGAGTTTGCTTGTTCAGAAGGTCACAGATCAACGTCTCTCTCTCTCTCTCTCTCTCTCTCTCTCTCTCTCTCTCTCTCTCTCACACACACACACACACACACACACACACACACATACACACCGGGATACCGCAACTGTCGTAAATGTGAGTCAGCTATCAAGCATCCGAATGTAAATCCCGTGACCACGGGGATGCTGCAATGGTCATAAGTGTGAAAAATGGTCCTTAGTCACTTTTCGGTGCCGTCGTAACTTTGAATGGTCACTAAATGAACTGTTGTAAGTGGAGAACTACCTGTACAGGGTTCAAGCTTTCAGGATTCATAGAATCTTAGGACTGGAAGGGACCTAAGAGGTTGTCTAGTCTAACCCCCTGCTCAAAGCAGCAACCGTATACCGTCCCAGTCAAATGGTTTGACTGTTTTTGAAAACCTCCAATGACGGAGCACCCACAACTTCTGGTGGCAAGCAGTTCCACTGATGGGAAATTCCTCCTTAGTTCTAGGTTGGATCTCTCCTTGATTAGTTTCCACCGATTGCTTCTTGTCCTGCCTTCTGGTGCCCTAGAGCAGTGTTTCCCAACCTTGGCAACTTGAAGATGTCTGGACTTCAACTCCCAGAATTCCCCAGCCAGCGAATGCTGGTTGGGGAATTCTGGGAGTTGAAGTCCAGACATCTTCAAGTTGCCAAGGTTGGGAAACACTGCCCTAGAGAATCGGTCGATCCCTTCTCCTTTCTGAGACATTCTCTTAAAGTAGTGATGTCCAACCTCGGCGACTTCAAGACCTGTGGACTTCAACTCCCAGAATTCCCCAGCCAGCAGGGAGGAACTCTGGGAGTTGAGGTCTTGAAGCCGCTTGAGCTTGTGCACCCCTGTTGGTAGAGTTATGCCAGGGGTCTTCACACTTGGCAACTTTAAGACTTGTGGACTTCAACTCCCAGAATTCTCCAGCCGGCATGGCATAGCTGGCTGGAGAATTCTGGGAGTTGAAGTCCACAAGTCTTAAAGTTGCCAAGTTTGAAGACCCTCTGTGTTAATGCCACCATGAAGAAAGAAGTTCCTTTGGATCTGAATGTTCTCACAGTGCTTTCCTTCCACATGGGAAATTCCACCGTCGACAAATCTTATAATCCAAGGACTAGTTGTGCGTGTTACGAAGGGCGTGTATCTTAAAAAAAAAAAAAAGGCTTTTAGAAAGTTGGCACCCGCCCATGAATAGAAAGTGTGTGATTCATCGGAAAGCTCTGAAGCTCCGGCCACGTTTTCTGGACCGGAACAGAAAGTCCTCAGGGCCTCTCCTATTGGGTCTATGACAATTCGCCGTGGCCATCGCTGCAGGACAATAGTTACATGTCAATGGAGACTCTACATCATCCAGGTCAGGAGTCCCCAAACTTGGCAACTTTAAGACTTGTGGACTTCAACTCTCAGGCTGGAGAATTCTGGGAGTTGAAATCCACAAGTCTTAAAGTTGCCAAGTTTGAAGACCTCTGATCCAGGTCATGTTTATCCCAAAGGTGCTTTTTTTTCCAAGAGGCAACTGGACTTTCTGGTTTTTCTTTGAAGACGTTTCACTTCTTCAGCTCTGACTGGGTGATGAGCAGTGGTGGGTTCCTACCGGTGCGGTCCACTCTACAGTACCGGTAGTGGCCAGCAGATGGCGCTATTTGCGCTCGACAGCTCCGGTGCCGTCTTCGCCGGTCTGTCGCGCGGCGCCATCTTTTTTTGGGAATTTTTGGGCTGATTTTGCTTCCTGCGCATGCGCGGAAGCAAAATCTTGCGAGGGGGTGTGCGCGTGAGAGAGATTTTGGTGATTTTTTGCTTTCGTGCATGCGTGGAAAGCAAAAAAATCACCAAAATCTCTCTCACGCGCACTCCCCTCGCAAGATTTTGCTTCCGTGCATGCGCAGGAAGCAAAATTGCGTGAGGGCATGCGTGCGTGTAGCGAGGGCGCGCGCGCCGAAACATGGCAATGCACGCGCAGCGCACTGGTATCGCGAAGAATCGCAACCCGCCCCTGGTGATGGGGAATGGAAGGATTTATATTCCTTGCAGACAGCTAGTCATTTGCACCCTTGGAGAGAGCCGTTGAGGCCACCTGGAGGTTTATCTGTGTCCTCAGTGGTGCAAATGGGTGTGGAACTTTCTTGGAATTGTGAAAGGAGTGTGTTGTGGACAGGAGATAGATGATGTCGGTGAGGCTCCACACCCATTTGACCACTCAGGTGACCCTGAGGACACAGATAAACCTCCAAGTGGCCTCAACAACCCTTTAAAAGGATGCAAATGACCAGCTATCTGCAAGGAGTATCAATCCTTCCATTCCCCACCATCCAGTCAGAACTAAAGAAGCTCCTTGGAGGAGAAGCGAAACGTCTTCAAAAGAAAAAATCAGAAAGTCCAGTTGCCTCTTGAAAAAGCACATTTGGGACGACAAGAGTTACACTAATATCAAAGAAACGGTGGAATACAATCATTACATATTGCAATGATTACAATCATTACATGCAAAAGGAGGGACAGAATGAAATGTGAAGGGCAAAAATTAAGATAAGTTTTATTTGTTTTAAATAAATACGTAGCATTGTTCAATTGTCCCATAGTGAGTGGGCTGTGGTGAGTTGCCCTTTTCCCTCCTATCTACAGGATATCCATGTTTAGGACCTGCCTGTCCTGCCCTGGGGACAATTTCCTGACAGGCATTATGTAGAACAACCATTTCCTTCCCTCCCAACTTACAAATCAAATCCAGAAGTTCCCCACCAAGTACTGTCTGTTTATACAGGTAGTCCTCAACTTACGACCAGAATTGAGCCAGGAATTTCCATTGCTAGGTGAGACAGTTTTGCCCTGTTTTATTACCTTTCTTGCATTTTTTTAGTTTATTGTCATTGCACCTCGTACAACGAAATTAAATGCCATCTTCAGTGTACATTAGAACTATAAAAATAAAACACAAACACCCATCCTTCACATTCTATAAAATTGAACTGAAAACCCCTGATGTTGCATTAGTATTGCACTACACCAGTGATGGCGAACCTTTTAGGCACAGAGTGCCCAAATCGGAAAGGGCGCGTGCGTGTGCATGCATGCGCACGTGCACCAGAGCGCCGGAAACCCGACGACCAGCTGGCTGGCGCACATGCGCGCCTCGGAAACCCAACGACCAGCTGGCCGGCACGCACCTCAAAAACCTGACGACCAGCCGGATGGCATGCATGCGCGCCTCGGAAACCCAACGACCAGCTGGCTGAGCTGGGGCGACAGCGCGCATGCCCACAGAGAGGGTTCTGCGTGCCACCTCTGGCATGCACCATACAGAAGAATTCAATATAGCTACTGCCCTGGGATGTTTTTCAGCCTATCTGTCCTTGTTTTTATTGTCCTGTACCGTCTGCCAGATGGTAATAGTTCAAAAAAAAAAGGATGCCCAGGATGAGATGGATCTTTAAGAACCCTTTTGAACTTTCTTAAGATCTTCCAAAGAGGGGAGAGGGCAACCAATGATCCTCGGCAATGACATTAACCCTCTGGAGCGCTGTGCAGTGTATGGTTTGCCCTGGTTGTTAAACGAATCGCCGCAGTGGTTTAGTTAACAATACGGTCATTAAGCGAATCCGGCTTCTTCATTGACTGCTTGTCACAAGGTTGCAAAAGGGGATCGCGTGACCCAAGGGCACTGCGACCGTCATAAATACGAGTGAGTCAGTTGCCAAGCGCCCAAATTTTGATCACGCGACCCTGAGGAACGGCACCACGGTCGTAAGTGTGAAAAACGATCCTACGTCCTTTCTTTTCCCCAGGGCCGTTGTAACTTCAAACGGTCACTAAAACGAACTGTTGTGAGTCAAGGGCTACCTGTATAAAACGGATTTTCAGACTTTTGAATCGCAGGGTTGTTAAGCGAATCGGAGTTTCCCATTGACCTTGCTTAACAGATGGTCGTAATAGGGGATCGCGTGACCCCGGGACGCTGCAACCATCATAAATACGAATCAGTTGCTCAGAGACTGACGAAACCTAATCGCATGACTGGATGGATGCTGCAGAGATCATTTGCGGGGGGTGGGGAATGGTCACAAGACGCCTTTTTCACTGCCGTTGTATCTTCAGACGGTCACTAAAGGAATGGTGGTAATTCGAGGACTACCTGTAAACACTTGCCCAGGCTTTTATAGTGCTAAACTAAGCAGAGGTGTCCTGCCTGCAATTTTGGCATGATTGCTGGGTTAGGAGGGGAAAAAACTCAATATTTACTGTCCAGTATTGCCTGGGCAGCTGGTTTCCCTGCTGTTATGGCCCGCCAGCGGCCCGTGCAGCTGGTACCCGAGTCGGACAGTGAGGAGGGTGGTGAGGACTCAGTGCCAGAGGCAGAGGTTCATCCAGGGCCTTCGGAACCTCCAGCACCTCATAGCAGTGATGAAGGAGAAGAGGCTTCTCTTCTAAATGCAAGGGCACGCAGAGCTGCTAAGAGGCAGGAATGGTTACTCCGGAGGAGGTCTCCTCTGGAGAAAAACTTGCGGCTAATTGGCCACTCCCCTAATCTGCTTAAGGACATCAGAGGCAGCTGAAAAGCTGCAGGAAACAACGTTTAGAAATCCGTCTGATCATAGTGCTCCGTGTCTGAAAAAACTTCTGCTTTGTGTTTCTCTGCTTCGGTTTGGACTATCTCTGGGCATTTTGCCAACTCTCTGAAGCTCCGTAAGATAGCAAGACCTAATTGCTCTTCTTCGCTTTAAGACTCTTTGAACTGATACCAGCTGTTAATGAAGACTAATTAGCAGCTGGCTACTTGCCAGAAAAGATTGTGTGTAGATTGGTGTGTGCATTTTTATTGCTAAGACGTTTATTAGTAGTGGTTATTAGATTAAATAAGTTCGTACAAACTGGGTGTTGTGTTACGTTCTTACCTGGGGCAGAACACCTGCCGCTCGAGCAGACACAAACAATTTGTGTGTCACAGAGCCACACAAATTCCCTCCCTCCTTGTCCCACGTCTCCCGACCGATGTGCCAGGAGGCCCCGTTGCCGGCGTGAACCTTCTGCTCCGTTGGCGTTGAGCCGGCCAGCTGGCCACTGCCCCTTTCCTTCCGCCACTCTCTGAGCTTCGAGAGGTCTTAATACCGCCTGCTTGGATCTTCCAGCTGTTTCCAGCCGAGCTGCCAGAGGCGATTTACGGGATGGATCCCCAGATCTCTGCCAGATTGAACTCCAGGAAGAGGAGGAAAGAAGGAGGGGGTTCCAATGGGGCCACGGAGTCGGACGGCATCCCTTTAAAACTGCCCCGCAACTGTTTCGTAAGTTGAAAAGGCCTGAGAGAAGAGGGTGGCACGCAAGGAACGGAGGGTGGACTTCAACTCCCAGAATGCCCAGAAAGTGGGTGGGTTTCAATTCCTAGGATTCTCCAGCCAGCTGGCTAGGGTATTCTGGGAATTGAAGTCCACCTACTTTGAAGTGTTTGAGATTGACAAAGACTGCTCTGGGGTGGCTCTTTTTCTGCTGGGAAAAATCACATTTGTTAATTGTAGTTGTGTTCTCATCTGTTTTTACCTCAAATTCAGATCTTATAGGCATCTTTGGTTGACACAAACGTCCTCTTTATTATTTTATTTTATTTTATTTTTTATTTAATTTTCATTTTAATTTATTGTTCTTATTCTAATACTTTGCTTAATTTTTATTCAATTTATTCATTATTTAATTTTAGTTTTAATTTATTTTTATTTTACTTATTTTTTATTTTGCTTTTTTAAATTTTATTATTTTTTACTTATATTGTTTTGTTTTTATTTTATTTCCTTTTCTTTATTTTTCTTTCACTTTATTATTTCATTTCATTTACGTCATCTTTTAAATTTTGATTTCCCTGTGGTTTTTTTTTATTTTTATTTTATTGTATTTTTTATTTCGATTTGATTGTTATATTTATTATATTTATTATATTTTCATTTATATTTCCCACCCATCTCGTTTCCAAACGACTCTGGCTGGCTTTAATCGCATATTAACACATATTCCCTCCAGCTGCATCTTTCTCCTGCCGACACCTTACCCAGTCTGAGGGGAGAAACTTCCCCTCTGCAACCACAATTTTTAAGCCTTGCAGTCAGTAGTATTTTTAACACCTTGAACTCATCACAAAAGTTTGCAGTCACATCTTCTGCCCCGCGTGAGAATTTCAGCATCGCAGCGAAGATCACTGCCAGTTCAACTTCAGCAAAAATAATAATAATAATAATCTATCTTTCTACCTAGAATTGTTTTAAAGTGGAGATGATATACCGCAAAGTTTCTAAAGCTTGCCAAGTTTAAGACGTGTGGACTTCAACTCCCAGAGCTCCCCAGCCAGCAGAGCTTACTCTCTTGTAATCCCTTCCTCTGCAATCTCTACACTTTAGGTGGGGTAAGAGAAAAAAAGCCAGGCGTGGCTGGCTGGGGAATTCTGGGAGTTGAAGTCCACACCTCTTAAACTTGCAAAGCTTGAAAAACCCAGCTATACGGGATGAATTTCTCCAGGGCTGTTCTTCAGACTAAAATATGCTACAATCCTTCCATAATCCCTGCACTGAATCCTCTTTTGCTAACCTTTATGAATGCCGAATAAAGACATCATTTTTTTCCTGATTTTTCTCGGGTTTTATTCTTTGAACCCAGGGCCTGCGAGAGCCAGCGCCGTTTTCCGATGAACTGGAAGTAGATTACAGCAAGCCCTACACACGAGTCACATTTGAGGAGGCAACGAGAGGGACGCCCTGTAAGTGTTTATCCATAAGACGAACATCAAGAACCAGCAAATTCTTGGTATGCAGATAAATCCTTGACTTACAACGTGACCCTTCGAAGTTACAAGAAGTGACTTACGACTGTTTCACGCAATGGCCATTGCAGCCTCCCCATGCTCACGTGTTCAAAGTTCAGATGTTTGGCAAACGATTCATATTTATGACGGGTGCGTGTCCATTGGCCCGATTTTACGACCTTTCTTGCCGCCGTTGTTAAGCAAATCACCGCAGTTCAGTTAGTCACACGGTTGTTAAGTGAATCCGGCTTCCCCCTTGACTTTGGAAGGTTGCAAAAGGGGATCACATGACCCCGGGACACTGCGACCGTCATAAATGTGAATCAAGTTGCCAAGCGTCCAAATTTTTGATCACGTGACCATGGGGTCATACGTGTGAACAACAGTCAATAAGTCACATTTTTCAGTGCCGTTGTCATTTTGAAGTCACTAAGCAAAAGATTGTAAGTCAAGGACGATCTGTACTTCCAGTTTTTGGCAAAAGCACCCCCACAGGGAAACATTGGTTCACTTAGCGACCGCTGCACTTGCTTAACAACCTCCATGAAAAAGGTTCTATAATCAGGGTGGTTACATTGACACTTTGCAACCGTCATCACTTAATGACCATCATGGGCAGGCTCCCATTACGGTCATAAGTCAAGGAATCTCTGTGCTGTTCTAACCTAGAGATGGGATGGCCTGGAAAAAAAGCCAGAAAAAATGAGAAATAAATGGGGGGTTTTTTTCTGTTCCCCCCCCCCCCCAAACAGTGCTGAGAAATTTTTTCGGGTTTTTTGCCAGGCCTCCCCATCTCAAGTTCTAACCTACAGAAACTTTTGCAAACTGAGAAGGTGGTCAGTTTTGGCAGCTGTTAGAGGAAACTTTCTGACAGCTGAGATTTAAGGGGGTGAGGAAAGTAACTTCAGCCCAGCCTGGAAATGTCAGGATTACAACCAAGATAAAGGACATTTGCAGCCCGAACTCCCAAAGGATTTTTCTAGCACAGAATAAATTACCGAGTTGCCTAATGAAATGTCTGAAAGAAAACCACTTCCCCCCTCCCCACCCCACAGTCCTCCTCCTCCTCCTCCTCCTCCTCCTCCTCCTCCTCCTCCTCCTCCTCCTCCTCTTTGTAAACCCCACTCTCTTCCAGCATTGATGTTGCTACCTAGTTGGGTCATGAAATGTCTGGAAAAAATCCACCAAGCTCAGAGACCCCACAGTCCTACTCCTCTCCTCCTCCTCCTCTCCGCAAACCCTCTCCCTTTTAGCACTGGTGATGTCACCTACTTGGGTAATGAAATGTCTGCAAGAAAACCACCAAGCTCGGAGACCCCACAGTCCTCCTCCCTCTCCCCACACACACACACTCCCTTCTAGCACTGATAATGCTGCCTAGTTGGGTCATGAAATATCTGTAAAAAAAACAGTGAAGCTCTAAGACTGGGGTCTCCAAACTTGGCAAGTTTAAGACTTGTGGACTTCAACTCCCAGAATTCTGGGAGTTGAAGTCCACAAGTCTTAAAGTTGCCAATGATGGAGACCCCAGTCTTAGAGAGTACCAAGGACTCTACAGTCCTCCCCCGTCCTCCCAACTCTCTTCTAGCATTGATGATGTCCCCTAGTGGGGTCATGAAACGCCTGCAAGAAAACCACACAGCTCAGAGAGCACCAAGGACCCCACAGTCGTCTTCTTCTTCTTCTTCTTCTTCTTCTTCTTCTTCTTCTTCTTCTTCTTCTTCTTCTTCTTCTTCTTCTTCTTCTTCTTCTTCTTCTTCTTCTTCTTCTTCTTCTTCTTCTTCTTCTTCTTCTTCTTCTCTCCTCCTCCTCCTCCTCCTCCTCCTCCTCCTCCTCCTCCTCCTCCTCCTCTCCCCCCCTCCTCCTCCTCTTCTCCTTCTTCTTCTTCTTCTTCTTCCTCCTCCACCACCACCACCACCACCACCACAAACCATTCTCTTCTAGCACTGATGATGTTACCCAGTCAGGTCATGAAACGCCTGCAAGGAAACCACCCAGCTGAGAGAGCAGAAAGCTACCAAGATTCTCTTCCCCTCTTGTGTGCCTGTCACACCTTCATGTGCTATATACGTCTGCTGTCATTTAGATTCTGCTCGGGGTTTTTTCATGGACCCAAAGCTGGCAGTGACTGCATCCAAGCGGCATCCTGGCCTGGTATCTGTCACCTCACACTCCCAGTTGTATCAGTTCCACTCCTGACACAAATATCTCTGGGCTGAGTTTTACACAATCGCAGTGTGTGTACGTTCAGAGGGGCCCGTTGGCTGTTCTTGATGCTGCTGTTGCAAACTCTCCAGGCCCCTTCCTTACACAATATAGGCTGCATTAACAGAGGGATAGAATCAAGATCACGTGAAGTGTTAATACCACTTTATAAGGCCTTGGTAAGGCCACACTTGGAATACTGCATTCAGTTTTGGTCGCCACGATGTAGAAAGGATGTTGAGACTCTAGAAAGAGTGCAGAGAAGAGCAACAAAGAGGATTAGGGGACTGGAGGTTAAAACATATGAAGAACGGTTGCAGGAACTGGGCATGGCTAGTTTAATGAAAAGAAGGACCAGAGGAGACATGATAGCAGTCTTCCAATATCTCAGGGGTTGCCACAAAGAAGAGGGAGTCAAGCTATTCTCCAAAGCACCTGAGGGTAGAACAAGAAGCAATCGGTGGAAACTAAACAAGGATAGAAGCAACTTAGAACTAAGGAGAAATTTCCTGACAGTGGGAACAATTAATCAGTGGAACTGCTTGCCTCCAGAAGTTGTGAATGCTCCAACACTGGAAGTTTTTAAGAAGATGTTGGATAACCATTTGTCTGAAGTAGTGTAGGGTTTCCTGCCTAGGCAGGGGGTTGGACTAGAAGACCTCCAAGGTCCCTTCCAACTTTGTTGGTATTATTATTATATTATCTCTTTCCTACGCTTAGGAAGTCATAGGACCGAGAGGCTGAAGGCTTCCTCTCCTTAACAACAGTTCGTTTAGTGACCGTTCAAAGTTAACAAGGTGACTTGGGACCGTTGTTCACACTTAACGACCATTGCAACAGCCCCATGGACCTGTGATCAAAATTCAGGCATGTATTGTGCATCGTGCTACTCCACTGGCTTTGCTCGTCGGAAGATCGCAAAAGGGGGTCACAGGACACAGCAACAGTCGTAAGTATGAACCAGTGGCCAAGCGTCTGAATTTTGAGGACGTGACCGTGGGGGATGCGGCAATGGTCGTAAGTGTGAAAAACTGTCATAAGTCCCTTTTTTCGATGCCATAACTTTTGAATGGTCTCTAAATGAACTGTTGTAAGTCGAGGACTACCTGTAATTGTCCTCACTGTCAGGAAATTTCTCCTTGGTTCTAAGTTGCTTCTCTCCTTGATTAGTTTCCATCCGTTGCTTCTTGTTCTGCCCTCAGGTGCTTTGGAGAATAGTTTGACTCCCTCTTCTTTGTGGCAACCCCTGAGATATTGGAAGACTGGTGTCAAGTCACACACAACCCCAATCCTTTGGCCCTTTGAATTCAACAGAATAACAAAGTTGGAAGGGACCTTGGAGGTCTTCTAGTCCATCCCTCTGCTCAAGCAAGGGACCCTATACCAGTGATGGCGAACCTACGGCACGCGTGCCACAGGCGGCACGCGGAGCCATATCTGAGGGCACGCGAGGCGTTGCCCTAAGTCAGCTCCAGTGCGCATGTGTGCTCTGGCCAGCTAATTTTTGGCATTTTTCGCCATCCCCAGGCTTCAAGAAAGCCTCCTGAAGCCTGGGGATGGAGGCTTCAGTGAGGCCTGTGTGCATGTGTGTGTGTGGGGGCATCATGGGGGTTGTGCCCATGCGCGGGGGGGGGCATTGCATTATGGGTGAGGGCACGCACACGGACCCTATTGCCTGCGCACACCCTTTTGGCAGCCGAGCCAAAAAAGGTTCGCCATCACTGCCCTACACCATTTCAGACAGATGGTTAGCCAACCTCTTCTTAAAAACTTCCAGTGTTGGAGCATTCACAACTTCTGGAGGCAGGCTGTTCCACGGATTAATTGTTCTAACTGTCAGGAAATTTCTTTTTTATTTCAAGGTTGCTTCTCTCCTAGATTAGAAGATGGTTGCAACCTCAAATTGGACGATTTGCATAGACAAATGACTATCCAGTCTCTTCTTAAAAAGCTCCAGTTTTGGAGCACCCACAATTTCCTGGTGGCGGGCTGTTCCACTGGTTAATATTTCCTCACTGCTAGGGAGTTTCTCCTCCTTTCTGAGTTGCTTCTCTCCTTGATTAGTTTCCATCCCTTGCATCCTGCCTTCAGGTGCTTTAATAAATAGGTTAATAGAGTAACAGCAACAGAGTTGAAAGGGACCTTCGAGGTCTTCTAGTCCAACCCTCTGCTCGAGCAGGAGACCCTATATACCATTTCAGACAAATGACTGTCCAATCTTTTCTTTAAAACCTCTAGTGATGAAGTACCCACAACTTCTGGTGGCAAGCTGTCCCACTGGTTAATTGTCCTCATTGTCAGGAAGTTTCTTCTTAATTCCAGGTTGCTTCTCTCCTTGATTAGTTTCCACCCGTTGCTTCTTGTCCTGCATTCAGGCACTTTGGAGAATGGCTTGACCCCCTCTTCTTTGGGGCAGCCCCCCAAATATTGGAAGGCTGCTATCCTGTCCTTGTATCGTGTCTACCTTTCCTTGTTCCTCTGTTTTTAGTGAACAGGCCCGTCAGGGTTTACGCCGATGGGATTTTCGATCTCTTCCACTCCGGACACGCCCGAGCTCTCATGCAGGCCAAGAGCCTCTTCCCCAACACCTACCTCATTGTCGGAGGTAAGAGAGGAAACCTTGAATTTGGGCACCTGGGAAGGAGCCCAGATGAGGAACATCTGGCCTCTGGTGGCCCTTATGGAAGGAGACCTCGGGTGGGAAGGCTTAAGGCGGAAGGATCTGAGTGAGAAGGAAGGATTTCAAGAAAGGCCTGAATCTTGCAGTCTGCAGCGACGAGCTGACACACAACTTGAAGGGCTTCACCGTCATGAACGAAGCCGAGCGCTACGACGCCGTGCAGCACTGCCGCTACGTGGACGAGGTGGTGAGGAACGCCCCCTGGACCCTCAGCCCGGAGTTCTTGGCGGAGCACAGGGTAAGGGGAGGGGGGGAAGCCCCCTTCCGGGACGGAACGCCTTGTGTGATAGGGGTCTGTCGAGGCCTCGGCGGGAATCGAGCTGGGAGCCTTCCCACCTGCCCCAGGTTGGGGTGGGGGGTTTACCAAAGAGATCCAGACAATGATCAGAAGTTAAGAACTTTAGTAGTTTATTTCCTCCCTCCCTCCCTCTTCCTTCCTTCCTTTTCAATTTCTTCTTCTTTCCTTCCTTTCTTCTCAATTTCTCTTCCTTCCTGTCACGCAGTGATTATTTTGCCTGTTATATGTATATGCAGGGAACTGCATCCCTATCAAATATAATGGTTTATTCCTGAGCACGTGATTAATATGTTCCCAGTACGCATGTGTACATTCCTTTCTTTGATCCGTCCTTCTATTCCAACTTCTGTAGAAGCAAGACGTGTTTTTATAGCTAAGATGTGATTAATGAGAATTTATTGTTTTTGTACTGAAATAAATATTTTCTACTTAGAACTTTAAACTGCGGTTTCTTTTCTAATGTCAGAGTTCCAGGAAAAGATCTATTTCGCCTCTGATGAGAGTTATTCTTATCTGACATGGTAGCAGAGGATGGTTCCTGGATCTTAATTAATTCTGACACTTCCTTTCCTTTCTTCTCAATTTCGCTTCCTCCCTCCCTCCCTCTCTCCTTCCTTCCTTCTTTCCTTCCCAATTTCTTTTCCTTCCTTTCCTCCTCCTTTTCATCATCATCTTCCTTCCTTCCCCCTCCCCTTTCTCAATTTCTTTTCCTTCCTTCCTTCCTTCCTTCTCAATTTGTCTTTCTTCATTTCCTTTCCTTCCTTTCTTTCTTCTCAATTTCTTTTCCTTCTGTCCTTCCTCAATTTGTCTTCCTCCCTCCCTCTCCCCTTCTTTCCTTCCCAATTTCATTCCTTTCCTCCTCCTTTTCATCATCATCATCTTCCTTCCTCCCCCCTCCCCTCCTCCCTTCTTTCCCTCTCAATTTCTTTTCCTTCCTTCCTTCCTTCTTTCCCTCCCTCCCTCCTTCCCTCCCTCCCTCCCTCCCTCCCCAGTTCTTCTAGGATAGCAAGGTCCCTTTCAGCCTAAGCCACGCTCTCTGCCCCAAGCTCTACCTTCTCTTGCACTAATCCTTTCCTTTCTCCAGATCGACTTTGTGGCCCACGATGACATCCCCTACTCCTCAGCCGGCAGTGATGACGTCTACAAACACATAAAAGAAGCAGGTGGGTTGACTGCCCATGGAAACCCCTCCAAACTCTGCCTCTGCCTCTTTAGTGGTCTCCGAACTGGGTGGATTCCTTTTGAACCCCCCCCCCCCCATGACATTCACTGCAAATCTTTGGGAAGGGAAGCCTGCCTTCTTCCCTTGATGTATCTGTCGCAAGTCTTGCTGGGTCTTGCGTGAGTCTCACCCCCTCCTTCCCGCCTTTGGCCGCCGCAGGAATGTTTGCCCCCACGCAGCGAACTGAAGGCATTTCCACCTCGGATATCATCACCCGCATCGTCCGGGACTACGACGTCTACGCCCGGCGGAATCTGCAGAGGGGCTACACGGCCAAGGAGCTCAACGTCAGCTTCATCAACGTGAGTGTCAATGATCCCAACCGAAGGCCGCACCCTCCAGGCCTCCCGGGGTCTCCGTGCAAAACTTTTATTTGAGTGTACATCATTTCGGCACCATTGAATGGCAAAACCAGCTCTAACTAATTCCCACGCAAATCCACAGGATAGGATAGAATGGAGAATGGAATGGAATGGAATGGAATGGAATATAGAGGATAGGACGGAATGGAATGGAATGGAATGGAATGGAATGGAATGGAAGAATAGAATAGAATAGAATAGAATAGAATAGAATAGAATAGAATAGAATAGAATAGAATAGAATAGAATAGAATAGAATAGAATAATGAATTGAATGGAATAGAAGAATAGAATGGAATGGAATGGAATGGAATGGAAGAATAGAATAGAATAGAATAGAATAGAATAGAATAGAATAGAATAGAATAGAATAGAAGAATAGAATGGAATGGAATGGAATGGAATGGAATGGAAGAATAGAATAGAATAGAATAGAATAGAATAGAATAGAATAATGAATTGAATGGAATAGAAGAATAGAATAGAATAGAATAGAATAGAATAGAATAGAATAGAATAGAATAGAATAGAATAGAATAATGAATAGAATGGAAGAATAGAATACAATAAAATAGAATATGGAATGGAATGGAATGGAATAGAAGAATAGAATAGAATAGGGAAGGGAAGGGAATATGGAGAATAGAATAGGATAAGGATAAGGATGGAATGGAAGAGGAGAGGAAAGAGAAAAGAATAGAATAGAATAATGAATGGAATGGAAGAATAGAATAGAATGGAATAGAAGAATGAATTGAATGGAATAGAAGAATAGAATAGAAGAATAGAATAGAGAATGGAATAGAATGGAAGAGGAGAGGAGAGGAGAAGAGGAAAAAATAGAATAGAATAGAATAATGAATTGAATGGAATAGAAGAATAGAATAGAGAAGAGAAGAGAAGAGAAAATAGAATAGAATAGAATAAAATAATTAATGGAATAGAAGAATAGAATAGAGAATGGGAGAGGAGAGGAGAAGAGAAAATAGAATAGAATAGAATAGAATAGAATAGAATAGAATAGAATAGAATAGAATAGAATAGAATAGAATAGAATAGAATAGAATAGAATAGAATAGAATAGAATAACAGAGGGTGAAGGGACGTTTGAGGTCTTCTAGTCCAATCCCCTGCGTAGGCAGGAAACCCTATACCATTTCAGACAAATAGAAGGCCTCTGAGGTCCCTTAGGAGTCTATGATTCTATGAGGGAGGGAGGGAGGAAGAAGGGAGGAAGGAAAGATGAAAGGGAGGAAAGAAGGAAGCCCTCCCCAGGGAGAAAGTGGCCCCTTTTTGCAGCAGACTCCTTCTCCCCCCCCCCCAAAGAAGGGGTGGCTCAGCTGATGCTCCCTCTCTCCCCCCCTTGGTAATCTTTTTGACCCCCCACTCCCCACCCAACTGTTGCAGGAGAAGAAGTACCACTTGCAAGAGAGGGTGGACAAGGTGAAGAAGCGAGTGAAGGACGTGGAGGAGAAATCGAAGGAATTTGTCCAGAAAGTGGAAGAAAAAAGCATCGACCTCATTCAGAAGTGGGAAGAGAAATCGCGGGAATTCATCGGGAACTTCTTGGAGATGTTCGGCCCTGAAGGCGCCTTGGTAATATATGTGTTTGTGTGTGTGTGTGTGTGCGCGCGCGCAAATTCCGGTTACCATTCCTGTGTGGTCTCAGGGTTTGTAATTTTGTGACTTTGATCTGTCTGAATTAGCTGTATTAGATAGTCCTCGACTTATAACCGTTCGTTTAGTGACTGTCTGAAGTTACAGCGGCACAGAAAAAAAATGAGATTTATCCCTGTTTTTCACACTTACGACCGTTTTGTCAATTTTGCTCCTTCCTGGGAAAATTAGCTGAATGTCTCTGGAGCTTCTCAGTCATCCAGGTCACCAAAGGTGGTTTTTTTTCTTTTTTTTTTCTTTCTTTTTCAAGAGGCAACTGGACTTTTCTGGTTTTTCTTTGAAAACGTTTCACTTCTCCTCCAAGAAGCTTCTTCAGTTCTGACTGGATGGGGGGGAATATAAAGCTCTCATTGTCATCCTAAACCACCACCAGCCAGCCGTGTGCAGCAGCTGCCAAAAAAGCCAACACAGTTCTAGGCTGCATTAACAGAGGGATAGAATCAAGATCACGCGAAGTGTTAATACCACTTTATAATGCCTTGGTAAGGCCACAACTTGGAATACTGCATTCAGTTTTGGTCACTACGATGTAAAAAGGATGTGGAGACTCTAGAAAGAGTGCAGAGAAGAGCAACAAAGATGATTAGGGGACTGGAGGCTAAAACATAGGAAGAACGATTGCAGGAACTGGGTATGTCTAGTTTGATGAAAAGAAGGATCAGGGGAGACATGATAGCAGTGTTCCAATATCTCAGGGGTTGCCACAAAGAAGAGGGAGTCCAGCTATTCTCCAAAGCACCTGAGGGTAGAACAAGAAGCAAAGGGTGGAAACTAACCAAGGATAGAAGCAACTTAGAACTAAGGAGAAATTTCCTGACAGTTAGAACAATTAATCGGTGGAACAGCTTGCCTCCAGAAGTTGTGAATGCTCCAACACTGGAAGTTTTTAAGAAGATGTTGGATAACCATTTGTCTGAGGTAGTGTAGGGTTTCTTGCCTAAGCAGGGGGTTGGACTAGAAGACCTCCAAGGTCCCTTCCAACTCTGTTGTTATTATTATCATTCTAGCCACGGTCTCTCCCCTGCAGGACGAAGGCCTCTCACACAGGTTACCAACCCATGCAGGTCCTGAGCTCGCTTTTGCTAGTCGGGCCCGCCATACTTGCTGACACCTGTCCATCCATCTTGTTTTTAGGCCTCTTTCGTGGACGCCTTCGATCAAGATCAATCTCTACATAAATACAAATGACATAAAAGATTATAAATCCTTCTCTTCCCCCGCCATTCAGTCAGAACCGAGGAAGCTTCTTGGAGGAGAAGCGAAACTTTTTCAAGGGGGTGGGTGGGGGGAAAACCCAAGAAAGTCCAGCTGCCTTTTGAAAAAAACACCTTTGGGACAGCCTTAAAAGTCGGTAACGCCGTCGTTAAGCGAATCTGGCTTTCTTAAATGGTTTCGCTGGTCAAATGTCGCAAAATAGGATTACGTGACTCCGGGACCCTGCCACCGTCATAAATGTGAGTCAGTTGCCCAAGCGTCTGAATTTTTAATCACACGACTCTTGCATCGTTCCCCACCAGATCTAGCTTTGAGGAAAACTATTCTGTACCCTTGTATTCCAAGAGGATTGTGGGAAATATCCGCGGAGGATTCTGGGAATTACCAGAAATCGGAACGCAATTTATGGAGAGGCGATCAGGTTGAGGAAATCTTGATTTAAGTGTGGAAAAACGGTCGTAAGTCACTTTTTTGGGGGGTGTTGGAACTTTGAACGGTCACTAAACCCAACGGTCGTATTTTTTGTCAGGGCAACCTGGTCTCCCCAATTATGGGATGGAGCCTACTGCTTCTGTAGTATGCTCCATCCCATAATTGGGGAGACCAGGTTGCTCTGAGAAAAAACACTTAATCTTTCACCTGGTATAGCCAACAAAACGAGGAGAGCCTGTGGCTTAAAGGGTAATACATCTACCTAATATGTAAGTAGAGTTCGAATCCCAGAAGGGTATGGCTAGCTGACAAGAGCTAAATACCGTATTTTTCGGAGTATAAGACACACCCTAAAAGAGGCTGAAAATTTGGGTGCGTCTTATACTCTGAATGTAGCTTTTTCGAAGCTTTTTTTTTTCTAGCCCTAACGAGGCACTAACGATCTTCCCGGCTTGCAGGCTTTTCAATTCCTTCTCCCTCCGAATAAGGTTTTTTTCAGCCCTAAGTCTTTGCAGGCTTTTTTTCATTGCTACTCCCTCCGAAGAAGGTTTTTTTCAGCCCTAAGTCTTTGCAGGCTTTTTTTCATTGCTACTTGCTCCGCAAAAGGTTTTTTTCAGCCCTAACCAGGGGATAAAATAATGTGCTGAAGCTGACCAGACTAAGGACGCTAGCCAGATGAATACCTGGTAGGTAGATTTCCCCCCCCCCTATTTTCCTCCCCCAAAACTAAGGTGCGTCTTATACTCCGAAAAAATACGGTAGCTTGAAATAGATCTATACTAGTCTCCCTGTCACGATGTGAATATTGTCAGTTTGTGCATCTCTATGTTTTCTGTTTCTTGTATTTATGGTCAAGCAGACGTATGATATATTCTACTACGCATGTCTGCATTCCAGAGGTTTCCTCCTTCTTTTCTCTTCGCCATTTCTACCAAGGTAGAAGTGATTTATTCCTTAGCCGATAAAATGTAGCTTAATAAGCTTAATAAGGATTCTTTTTATTACTTTTCTACTGAAATAAATATTTTGTTAATTAGATTTGAATCTTGGGTTTTATTTTCTAAGTAAGTGTGTTTTCAAAAGGGAAGCAACGATCCATCGACCTCCGGAATGATTTCTCCGCTAACACTCCCTTTATTTCTTTGTCGGTAAAACATAAATTCAACACAACGGTCGTAACTCGAGGACTACTGTATCCATTTGGAAATTGACTTTTTTTAAAAATTGCATTCTTTCTTCCTCTCTCTCTCCCCCCTCCCTTTTCCAGAAGCACATGCTGAAAGAAGGGAAGGGCCGCATGCTGCAGGCCATCAGCCCCAAGCAAAGCCCCAGCAGTAGCCCCACGCACGACCGCTCACCCTCGCCCTCCTTCCGCTGGCCTTTCACCGCCAGGACGCCCCCCCTGTCTCCAGCCGGCCTCCCCCGGAACAAGTCGACAGCCAGCTACGACATCAGCGAGGACGAGGAGGACTGAGCAGGCCCCCCGGGAGACGGCGGCGCGGGGGGAGGGGGGCTTACGGAAGCCACGAGCCACTGGGGAGACCCTGAAAACTTCTGCCTGGCTCCCCAAATTCAAGAGCTGAGATGGTCGCACCGCCGGAGACGTCTTCTCTCCCCCAACTTCCGCCGTAGCATTTTCCTTTCTCCTCTGCCCCCCTTTCCCTGGTTATTTCTCTCCCCTTCGGCGGGACGGAGGGAAACGGTGGCTCGTCTTTTAAAACCAAACGTTTTATTTTTGCCAGTAGCCGAAAGCATCAAATTTGGAGGCGGTTGGGGATGGAAGGACTTCTCATCCGTAACATCGCCATCTCCGCTTCTCCCGTCGGCCCGGGTCCTTGGCTTGCAAGGAGCACAGGCCCTTAAAGTGGGCAAACCGGGGTGGGGTGGGGGGTTTGGGGAAGAAAGGAAGAAGCTGCAAAAATGCCGCTCCCCACGCCTAGGGGTAGAGAGAGAGAGAGAGAGAATGCCGTCTCGCAGCCTCCCCAAGTTTCTAGTCCTCAAGAGAGAGCGGAGAGGCGATGCGAAATGACAGGTTGCTTCGGGGTTTCCCCAAGAGACTCACACCCGGGTTTCACGCTCCCCGCGCTTCCTGTGTGTGCCCCCCTCCCCAAATGAAAGTTGCTTTTTTTCGGTTCCTTTTACAACGTCCCGCAAGGGGGTCAGAGCTGCAGGTTCACAGAGGTGGGTGGAGGGGGGAGAAAGCGGTGAACCCCTCTGTCCCGGCTCGGCTGAGAAGTTTCCAGGTTGCTGTTGTCAGCCCTTCGGGGTGGCACATCCGTTGCACTAAAAAGCCGCAAATGGACACGTTGGCCCCGTTTTCGACCAACGGAGCCCCCTGGCTCTCGGTCCATCTCTCCCCCCCACCCTCCAAGCTATTTGCAAAGTGCCGTGGGGCAGCCACACCCCTATTTCAGTAACGTTTCACCTTTGCGTGTCCTGTCCCGTCGTGGAAAAAAAGCCACCTGTCTGCGGGCGGCTGGTCTCTGCTCCCCGAGTCTCTCTCCTCGCGTGCCTGACGCGCGCCCCGTGCTGTCGAGAATCCGCCCGGATTCTGCCTCACGGCTGAACAAGGGAAGCCCCATCAGGCACGGCCCGAGCTGAGGTGGGTGCACAGTCATCCCCCGGGGCCCCAGATTGCAGGATTTGGAGTGGGCGCCTGGCCATCTCTCCCTGCCACGCTCCACTGGAGGATGCCAAGCAACATCTGGTCCTGGCACAGCGCCCGTTCGTTAGGAACCCACTTCTCGTTGGCTGTTGTTCTTAACTCTATAATAAATGTTCGGGTTTGACTGACGGTTTTTGTAGGCTTTTCTGGGTCTGAGTGGCACTTTCCTAGTTGGGCTGCGCCGCCGTTCTCTTCCTGCGGCTTCGGGGGATTGTTTGAGGGCTGGTGACTTTGTGAGTCAGTTTCCTACGCAGGATGCGCACCCACACTCCCCAAGTGCAAGCAGTGGGATCTAATGATGGCCTAGAGGTGGAGCTCTTGCCTCACAATCAGGAAGTTGTGAGTTCGATCCTAGATAGAGACAGATGTAGGGTCTCCTGCTTGGGCAGGGGGTTGGACTAGATGACCTGCAAGGTCCCTTCCAACTCTGTTAATCTGTTAATGCTAACAGCTCATTCAAAGAACCTCCATTTCCACCAACACTGACGGGGCAAGCCACTAGAATACAA
>JALIGW010000005.1:80695479-80847979 GCA_023053685.1 Diadophis punctatus similis | reverse complement strand
TCCTCCTCTTCCTCCTCCTCCTCTTCTCTTTCCTCCTCCTCCTCTTCCTCTTCTTCTTCATCCTCGTCTTCTTTCTCCTCCTCCTCTTCTCCTTTATTGGTTACCCGAGAGCCATGCTGGGTGCTCACCGTAGGTGCTGAGCTGCTCCAGATGAGCGTCTTCATCTTGACGAAGCAACGGATCTTCTTGGAGAGATAGAGAGCGTCCTCCACGAAGATGACCACGGACAGCAGGGTCAGGAAGGTTGCCATGCCGATGACGGCCAGGTCCACAAAGCTCTGCGCTGCAACCCACCAACACATTTAAACCTTTAGCGGCGAAAATGCTGAACTCCCCCCACAGAAGAGAGCCAAGCGGCCCTGCCCTGCATTTGCGCCTAATAGCAAGCTAGGAAAAAACTAGCGAATGAATTAAAGCTAATCAGACTGAAGAAGTTATCGTTAGTCCTTGACTTACAACAGTTCGTTTAGTGACCATTCGAAGTGACAACAACGCTGAAAATAGCGACTTATGACCATTTTTCACACTTACGACGGTGTTGTGGCCCACCCGCAGCTTGTGCAGCCTGGGTCTTTGGAACCTCCAGCACCTCTTGGCAGTGCTGAGAAAGGAGGAGCTACTCCTTTCCTGAATGCAAGAGCACGCAGGGCTGCCAAGAGGCAGGAAGGTCTACTCCGGAGGAGGTCTACTCGGGAGTAAGACTTGGGGCTAATTGGCCGCTCCCCTAATCTATTTAAGGTCATCAGTTGCAGCTAACAAGCTGCAGAGAACAACGTTTGAAAAAGAGGCCTGTCTGATCATAGCTTGTTTCCCCGACTCTTGTTTTGGCATTCTCTGCATTGGCTTGGATTATCAAGGACTAATTTCTAGGAACTTTGCCAACTCTTGGAAACTCTGTAAGATAAACAGACTCAATTGCTCGTCACTCTTTGAACTCTTTGAACTGATACCAGCTGTTAATGAAGCTTAACTGATAGCTGGTTGCTTGCTGATAACAGTTTGTTTGTAAATTGGTGTGTGAATCTTGAGTACTACTAAGACGTTTTATTAGGAGCCTTTGTTTCATTAAATCAGTGTGTACAAACTGCTTGTGTGGTTGTGTGCTTCCTGGGGACAGAACAGACTGTTGCAGCCTGCCTGTGGACACGCAATCACAATTCAGCTGAGTGACTTTGAGTCAATCACCAGGAGATTTTGACAACGTGGCCATGGAGGGATATTGCAACAGTCCACCGTGTGATAAACAGTCGTACTTCACATTTTTCAGGACAGGTAATCCTCAACTTACAACCGTTCATTTAGTGACCGTTCGAAGTTACAACAACACTGGAAAAAAGTGACTTATGATTGTTTTTCAGATTTATGACCAATGACTGCAGCCTGCCTCCCCCTGATCAAAATTCAGACACTTGGCAACTGACTCATATTTATGATGGTCATAATGTCCCAGGGTCACGGGATCCCCCTTTGCGACCTTCTGACAAGCAGAGACAATCAGATTCACTTAACAACCGGGTTACTAACTGAAACATCTGCAGTGATTGACTTAGCAACTGTGCCAAGAAACATCGTAAAAAAGGGAGATTTAACAGATTTAGCAGCGGGAATTTTGGGTTCAATTGTGGTCGTACGTCGAGGACTACTTGTGGTGTTGTAAGTCCTAACGGTCACTAAATGAATGGTTATAAGCCGAGGACTAGCTGTACGAGGCTCCTCGTGTTGTGGCCTCCGCCTTGGTTGTGTCTTGCACACTTACGTCGCAGCAGCTGCAGCGCAGAAGGCGGGTGGGAGAAACACGCAACGGGCACGCTGAAGTTGTCAATCAGCAGATGGATCAAATCCATGGATAAACTGCCAAAAAGAATTTAAAAACAGAGTGCAGATGAAACGTACAAGCTTCCACATCCTCTCCGGACTGTTTTGGAGTGGATGTTGACTGTTTCTTTGGTCAGCTAGTTTAGAATGATCTTTATCCATCAGATCATTTTTATCCATCTAAGCATTTATTTGTAGGTCATTTGAGGCAAGCAACCGCTTGTGTGGATTGACCTGTTTTCCAGATTCACACACTGCAAAGAATCAAAACAACGAAACAGGATGCCAACCCCCCCACGGGCACACGAAACTCACCGGGGTTAACACAAGCTGGCCTCCTGTGTGTGAATGCCCCTGACCTGTTTAGTGGCACTGCGTGAATGGGGACTGTGAGGTTCGTGGGGCTCTCTGAGCTTGGTTGTTTTTTTACTCGTGTGTAAAAGGAGAGCAAACCCCACTCCCTTCTAGCACTGGTGGTGTTGCCTAGTTGGGTCATGAAACGTCTGCAGGGAAACAACCAAGTTCAGAAGGCACCAAGGACCCCCCCACAGTCCTCCTCCTCCTCCTCCTCCTTCCTCTTCTTCACAAACCCCTCTTTCTTGCAGCACTGATGATGTTGCCTAGTTGGGTCATGAAACGTCTGCAAGGAAATCACCAGAGAGCACCAAGGATCCCACAGTCTAGAGAAAATAAAAGACTAGGGTATTCCAGTATTTGAGGGGCTGCCACAGAGAAGAGGGAGTCAAGCTATTCTCCAAAGCACCAGAAGGCAGGACAAGAAACAATGGATGGAAACTAACCAAGGAGAGAAGCAACCTGGAATTAAAGGAGAAACTTCCTAACCGTGAGAACAATTAACCAGTGGAACTGCTTGCCACCAGAAGTTGTGGGTACTTCATCATTGGAGGTTTTTAAGAAAAAACTGTCTAAAATGGTATTGGATTGGATTGGATTCTGATGCAAATAAAAAGCTGCATCTTTGATCCCTCGGGCATCAACCTCCATCTTGACTTTTTTGACCTTTATGCAGGTTTCCCTGTCTCCGGAAACAACGAGCAAGGGCCGTGTGCAAATTGGTGAGTGGCGGTTTTGATTTGGAAGGACGTTCCTGCGACCTTTGAGAGTTGAATGACCTTCCGGCGGTTAAAAGCACATTGGAAAGTACCATGTGCTTCTTGTCCTGCCTTCAGTGCAGGGGTCTGCAGAGGTCTTCAAACTTGGCAACTTTAAGACTTGTGGACTTCAACAAAAGCAAAGCCGGCTGGAGAATTCTGGGAATTGAAGTCCACAAGTCTTAAAAGTTGCTAAGGTTGGAGACCCCTGCAAAGTTGGAGAATAGGTTGACCTCCCTCTTGTTTTCCAAACTCTTTGGAAGAAGGGTGCTCAAACACTGGAGGTTTTTAAGAAGAGATTGGAAAGCTATTGGTCTGAAATGTTATAGGGTTTTCCGCTTGAGCAGGGGGTTGGACTAGAAGACCTCTGAGGTCCCTCTGTTATTCTGTTATTCTCTGGGACAGCCCCTAAATACTGGAAGAGTGTTCTCAATTCACCCCTACTCCTTCTCTTTATTAGACTACTAGACATACCTACTTCCCTTAGACCAGGGGTCTTCAAACTTGGCAACTTTAAGACTTGTGGACTTCAACTCCCAGAATTCTCCAGCCAGCATAGCTGAGAATTCTGGGAGTTGAAGTCCACAAGTCTTAAAGTTGCCAAGTTTGGGGACCCCTGCAGCTTAGACATTCATTCGCTAAGTAAATATTTCTCTTCTTTTATCCCACAGGTAGTTTTTCAAAAAGCAACTGGATATTCTAGATTTTTCCCCCTTGAAAATGTTTCACTTCTCATCCAAGGAGCTTCTTCGGTTCTGACTGAACCGAAATCTTTTCAAAAACAACAACAACAAAAAAAAAAAACACCAAGAAAGTCCAGTTGCCTTTTGGAAAAAAACACCTTTGGGACAATCATGACCTGGATTTTCTTCTTTTTTGGTGTCTTTTGAGTCCCTTGAGCTGCTGACAATTGCCTGGAGAAGTCCCCTGCTCTTTGTAAGTTGAGGGCAAGCTGTCTTTTCAAATGCGATTTACCGATTGCAAGAAAAAATAGATGACAAAACGCTGGAAAAAAAAACCTGGCCTCCATCTTCCCAGGGGGTGGGAGAAAAGGACTAGCACAAAGTCAAACCGCTGGTTTTCCTGCCTAAGGCAGGACTAGAACTCACAGCTTCCCCGTTTCTAGCCTGGAGGCTAAATTATATAAAGAACAGTTGTGGGAATTGAGTATGTCTAATTCAGGGGTGGTTTCTAACTTACCTCGCCGCTGGTTCGCTTTCCCCCGTGCCGCGTGGCTGCGCGCGCATGCGCAGTGCTGAAAACCAGCAAAAAATAGCAAAGAAAAAAAAGGCAAAGAAAAGGCAAAAAAAAAAAAAAAGATGGCGGCGGCAGCCACAGACCGGCACTGACAGAACCGGCTCTGTGACGTCACCACCGGTTTACTACCGGTTCTATAGAACTGGTTAGAACCGGTAGGAACACACTTCTGGTCTAGTTTAATGAAAAGAAGGACTAGGGGAGACATGATAGCGGTCTTCCAATATCTCAGGGGCTGCCACAAAGAAGAGGGAGTCAAGCTATTCTCCAAAGCACCTGAGGGCAGATCAAGAAGCAATGGGTGGAAACTAAACAAGGAGGGAAGCAATTTAGAACTAAGGAGAAATTTCCTGACAGTTAGAACAATTAACCAGTGGAACTACTTGCCTCAAGAAATTGTGAATGCTCCAACACTGGATGTTTTAAGAAGATGTTGGATAATCATTTGTCTGAAGTGGTGTAGGGTTTCCTGCCTAAGCAGGGGGTTGGACTAGAAGACCTCCAAGGTCCCTTCCAACTCTGTTATTCTATTCTATATTCTATTCTATTCTCTGCCCAGGGGAGAGATTTGGATGAACCACAGTAGAGTTGTCCATCATTGGAAGCCTCGAAGAAGAGATTGGAGTGCCATTTGTCAGAAATGGTGTAGGGCCTCCTGCTTGGGTGGGGAGTGGGGTTGGACTAGATGACCTACAAGGTCCCTTCCAACTCTGTTAATCTGTGAAAGAGATAATGCCCTAGAAGCCAAGATAAGAAACAATGGATGGAAACTAACCAAGGAGAGAAGCAACCTAGAACTAAGGAGAAACTTCCTGACAGGGAGAACAATTAACCAGTGGAACTACTTGCCTCCAGAAGTTGTGAATGCTCCAACACTGGAAGTTTTTAAGAAGATGGTGGGTAACCATTTATCTGAAGCGGTGTAGGGTTTCCTGCCTAAGCAGGGGGTTGGACTAGAAGACCTCCAAGGTCCCTTCCAACTCTGTTTTTCTGTTCTATTCTGTTCTACCGGTATTTTATTTAACCACCGTACCGAACCAGCTCTCCGAGGGGTCTTAACTTAAGAGAGAAGAAAGATGCCTACCCTGGATTTGGCATCAGGTTCTCCAAAGAAGAATATTCTTCCATGCTTGCTTGCATCGGTGGTTTATCCCAGGCTTAGCAGATCTTCTTGATCCCACGAGAAGCAGCCGCTAAAAAAGATCTGGTCTTCCGGGACGCTCGGCTTTCTCTGGCAAATTGGGGTCAGAGTCCTGCTCCCTGGGGCTGCTGGGAACAATTTTATCTTGGCTTCATTCGGCCTGAACCGGCTCTCCCTCCCGCTCTGCCCTTCAGGATGCCAAGCGCTGGAGTTCATTGGCAGAGATGCCCAT
This sequence comes from Diadophis punctatus similis, assembly GCA_023053685.1. Lineage (NCBI taxonomy): Eukaryota > Metazoa > Chordata > Lepidosauria > Squamata > Dipsadidae > Diadophis > Diadophis punctatus. The sequence continues at coordinate 80,842,422 of JALIGW010000005.1, read as the reverse complement.
CGCCCGCACCTGGGCGGCTGCTGGGTTAATGAACCAGGAACTGGCAAAACGTGCCAAAAAAAAAATGAACCGAGAAAACGTCCAGTTTTGTGCAGGCAGTCCAGCTAGATTTTGGAGAGGCAGTCCTCGACTTAACGTCCACAAATTTCTGTCGCTGAGACTGGTTAAGTGAATTTCGGCTCGTTTTGCTTGCCATGGTTGTTAAGTGAATCGCCGCAGTTCACTGGAAGCTTTCAAGAAGAGACTGGGCTTCCATCTGTCAAAAATGGTGTAGGGTCTCCTGCTTGGGCGGGGTGGGGGGGTTGGAATAGATGACCTACAAGGTCCCTTCCAACTCTGTTAATCTGTATCTGTATCAGTTGTTAAGTTAGCAAGACGGTTGTTAAGTGAATCTGGCTTCCCCATCGACTTTGCTTTGTCAGAAGGTTGCAAAAGGGGATCACATAACCCCTGGGACGCTATGACCGTCATAAATGCGAGTGATAATTTCAGCGTCTCCGTTGCGTGTTCCTCCCAGCCGCCTTCGGCACTGCGGCTGCTGCTGCGATGTAAGTGTGCAAAACACAACCCAGGCAGAGGTCACAATATGAGGAGTCTTGTATAGGTAGTCCTCAACTTACAACTATTTATTTATTTATTTATTTGTGAGATTTATATACCACCTCACAGTGCAAGCACTCTCTAAGTGGTTTACACCAGTAAGCAATGTATATTTATATTGCCCCCAACAATCTGGGTCCTCATTTTACCTACCTCGGAAGGATGGAAGGCTGAGTCAACCTTGAGCCGGTGAGATTTGAACCGCTGACCTGCGGATCACAGTCAGCTAAAGTGGCCTGCAGTACTGCTCTCTAACCGCTGCGCCACCTCAGCTCTTACTAAACTATTCGTTTAGTGGCCATTTGGAGTTACAACACTACAGGTAAGTCCTTGACTTATGACCACAACTGAGCCCCCAAATTTCCACTGCTAAGGGAGACATCTGTTAAGTCAGCTTTGCCTCCTTTTTAACGGCCTTCCTTGCTACCGTTAAGTGAATCACTGCAGATGTTAAGTGAGTCATATGGTTGTTAAGCGAATCTGGCTTCCCCATTGACTTTGGGGAAGTCATAAATACGAGCTGATTGCCCAGGGTCCGAATTTTGATCAACGGTCGTAAGTGTGAAAAACGGTCCTAAGTCACTTTTTTCAGTGCCGTTGTAACTTTGGTCACTAAGTGAAGTGTTGTAAGTCGAGGACCCACCTGTATTTTTCAAATGGGATTTACCGATTGCAAGAAAATAAAAAAGGGAAGACACTGAAAATCGCAATAATTGTGCGATTAAAAACGGCACAATTTTTAATCTCAAAGAAAAAAAAAAGTAGAAACCCAAATTCAAAAAATAAAAATAGCCAATGCTGAAGAAACAAAGAAAGGAAAAATAGAAGAGAAATTGGATTTATTTATTTATTTATTTATTTATTTATTTATTTATTTATTTATTCATTCATTCATTCATTCATTCATTCATTCATTCATTCATTCATTCATTCATTTATTTAGTGTTCTTATATGCCGCCCTACTCCCTGAGGACTTATTTCATGGTCATATGTTTCCTAGTAAATATACTCTGAGATCAGGACAAGATATTACTGTAAAATATCACTTTTAAAAAAAATCTCGCTGGGAGTCCTCGATTTACGACCGAAATTGTGCCCGAAACTTCTGTCGCTAAGTGAGACAGTGGCGAAGTGAGTCTTGCCCCATTTTGCGACCTTTCTTGACATCGCTGTTAAGCGAATCACCGCGTTTTGTTCAATTAGTCACACGGTTGTTAAGTGAATCCGGTTTCCCCGTGGACTTCGCTTGTCAGAAAGTTGCAAAAGGGATCAGGTGACCCGGGGACACGGCGACCGTCATAAATACGAGTCAGTGGCCAAGGGTCTGACTTTCGATCATGTGACCACGGGGATCTTGCAACGGTCGTAAGTGTGAAAAACGGTCATAAGTCCCTTTTTTCAGTACCGTTCTATCTTTCACTGAAAGACGGTCACTAAACAAACGGCCGTAAGTCGAGCAATATTTTTATCAAAAGAATACATCTTCATAGAATAGAATAACAGAGTTGGAAGGGACCTTGGAGGTCCTCTAGTCCAACCCCCTGCTCAAGCAGGAGACCCTATATTATTTCAGACAAGTGACTGTCCACTCCCTTCTTAAAAACCTCCAGTGATGGAGCACCCACAACTTCTGGTGGCAAGTCGTTCCACTGGTTAATTGTCTTCACTGTCAGGAAGTTTCTCCTAATAAATGTCTGGAAAATTCCCTTAATAAATGTGTTTTTTGCTTGGCCTGAGTTAGGTGGAGATTCCTGTTTTGGGGTCAGCCAAGAACCTTCAACAACTTGAACTTCTTGAACTTGAACAACTTGAACAAATTGACTTCAACAACAGAGTGGTCAATGCCTGGAACACGTTACCTGACTCTGTGGTTTCTTCCCCAAACCCCAAAAACTTCAACCTCAAGATTATCTACCATCGACCTCACCCCATTCCTTAGAGGTCTGTAAGGGGCGTGCATAAGTGCACAATCGTGCCTACCGTTCCTGTCCTAATGTTCACATATATTCATACTTCTTGTACTCATAATCATGCTTGTACTATTTTATATATATATATATATATATATATATATATATATATATATATATATATATATATATATATATATATATATATATATATATATATATATATATATATATATATATATATATATATATATATATATATTAGTACTTTACACTCTGTAAAGTGTAATATTTTAAATACTCTTTACACTCAGAGTATTTTACACTCTGACGAAGTCAACAGGGGTTGACGAAAGCTTAGCAATTTTAATAGTAGTTTTAAATAAAATTTTAAACGTTCCAGAGATCGTGATGGCTATCGCTTCTTTATCTATCTATCTATCTATCTATCTATCTATCTATCTATCTATCTATCTATCTATCTATCTATCTATCTATCTATCTATCTATCTATCTCTATCTATCTATCTATCTATCTATCTATCTATCTATCTATCTATCTATCTATCTATCTATCATCTATCTATCTCTTATCATCTATCTATCTATCTATCTATCTATCTATCTCTCTCTCTCTATCTCTCTATCTCTCTATCTCTCTATCATCTATCTATCTTATCATCTATCTATCTATCTATCTATCTCTCTCTCTCTCTATCTCTCTATCTCTCTATCTCTCTATCATCTATCTATCTCTTATCATCTATCTATCTATCTATCTATCTATCTATCTATCTATCTCTATCATCTATCTATCTATCTATCATCTATCATCTATCATCTCTATCTATCTATCTCTTATCATCTATCTCTCTCTCTCTCTCTCTCTCTCTCTCTCTCTATCATCTATCCATCTATCTATCTATCTCTTATCATCTCTCTCTCTCTCTCTCTCTCTCTCTCTCTCTCTCTATCATCTATCTATCTATCTATCTATCTATCTATCTATCTATCTCTTATCATCTCTCTCTCTCTCTCTCTCTCTCTCTCTCTCTATCATCTATCCATCTATCTATCTATCTCTTATCATCTATCTATCTATCTATCTATCTATCTATCTATCTATCTATCTATCATCTATCTATCTATCTCTTATCATCTATCTATCTATCTATCATCTATCTATCTATCTCTTATCATCTCTCTCTCTCTCTCTCTCTCTCTCTCTCTATCATCTATCCATCTATCTATCTATCTCTTATCATCTCTCTCTCTCTCTCTCTCTCTCTCTCTCTCTATCATCTATCTATCTATCTATCTATCTATCTATCTATCTATCTCTTATCATCTCTCTCTCTCTCTCTCTCTCTCTCTCTCTATCATCTATCCATCTATCTATCTATCTCTTATCATCTATCTATCTATCTATCTATCTATCTATCTATCTATCTATCTATCTATCTCTTATCATCTATCTATCTATCTATCTATCTATCTATCTATCTCTATCATCTATCTATCTATCTATCATCTATCATCTATCATCTCTATCTATCTATCTCTTATCATCTATCTCTCTCTCTCTCTCTCTCTCTCTCTCTCTCTCTCTCTATCATCTATCCATCTATCTATCTATCTCTTATCATCTCTCTCTCTCTCTCTCTCTCTCTCTCTCTCTCTCTATCATCTATCTATCTATCTATCTATCTATCTCTTATCATCTCTCTCTCTCTCTCTCTCTCTCTCTCTCTCTCTCTATCATCTATCCATCTATCTATCTATCTCTTATCATCTATCTATCTATCTATCTATCTATCTATCTATCTATCTATCTATCTATCTATCTATCTATCTATCTATCATCTATCTATCTATCTCTTATCATCTATCTATCTATCTATCATCTATCTATCTCTTATCATCTCTCTCTCTCTCTCTCTCTCTCTCTATCATCTATCTATCTATCTATCTATCTCTTATCATCTATCTATCTATCTATCTCTCTCTCTATCTCTCTCTCTCTCTATCATCTATCTATCTATCTATCTATCTATCTATCTCTATCTATCTATCTATCTATCTATCTATCTATCTATCTATCTATCTATCTATCTATCTATCTATCTATCTATCTATCTATCTATCTATCTCTTATCATCTATCTATCATCTATCTATCTATCTATCTATCTATCTATCTATCTATCTATCTATCTATCTATCTATCTATCTATCTATCTATCTATCTATCTATCTATCTATCTATACTCACACACACACAATCATGTTTATACTTTGTTTATACTTTGCTTGTAATCATATGTGCTTGACAAATTAAAATAAATAAATAAAATAAATAAACCCCCTTTGCAAAGGGAGAGAAGCCTGTCTGTCAAATTGAGGGATCAAATTCTTATCAGCTCCACGCCAGATTCGGGGTGCCTGGGTTTGCAGGCCACAAATTGATGGGACATCATCACCCCTTCACAACCCCCCCCCCCCCAAGAGAAGAGGACCTCTGTGGTCCCACCAGCTTCTCCAACTGCCACCCAGTAACATTCCATAGCAGAAGGGGCCCCCTCCCCCTCCCCTCCTCCGGCCATTGTCACCGCCTCGCCACGACAACTGCCTCCCATTGGGTCCCCACTTGGCTTGGGCCAAGAGCTTTCGGGGGTCTTTTCCTCCAGACATGGCGTCCGGCAGGGATGGGTGCCACCCCCTGATGTCGGGATCCTTCGCCTCTTTCCACTTCAGCACCCTCATGGTGCTGAGCTGCCTGTTTTTCACTTTCCCGTAAGTATGGAGAAGATACGTGGTGCTGCCTTCCTCGGGCGGTCTCTGAGCCGAAGATGGATGGATAAAGGAGAATAGATGTTGCTCAGGGTTGAAATGTGGGGTCCTGGGTGCTCTCTGAGATTGGTCGTTTCCTGGCAGACGTCTCATGACCCAACTAGGGAATATCATCAGTGCTAGGAGGCAAGGGGGTTCGGTGGAGAGGAGGAGGAGGAGGAAGGAGGAAAAGGAGGAATAGGAAAAGGAGGAGGAGGAGGAGGAGAAAGGGTCTGGTGAAGTGGAGGAGAAGGAGAAGGGGAGGAGGAAGAGGAAGAAAAGAAGGAGAAGGAGAAGGAGAAGGAGATGATGAAGACAACTGGGGGTCCTTGGCGTTCTCTGAGCTGGGTTGAGCTGAGTATGGCTGACTGGGGAATTTTGGGAGTTGAAGTCCACCTTCTTCAGGTGGACTTCAGATCAGCAGGTTAGGGACTGTGTTGTTCTGACCCAGCTGCCGGACCAAGGAACACAGCACAAACAGCGTCCAAACAAACCTTGTTTTAATATTCACAAACTACTAATTATTTGTCTTAGCAGTTGTTCTAAAGTCAATGAAATGATAAATCAGTCCTTTTGGGACTCTCCTCCTCCTCCTCCTCCCCCTCCCCCCCTCCTCCTCTTCTTCTTCTTCTTCTTCTTCTTCTTCTTCTTCTTCTTCTTCTTCTTCTTCTTCTTCTTCTTCTTCTTCTTCTTCCTCTTCCTCTTCCTCTTCTTCCTCTTCCTCTTCTTCCTCTTCACTCATGGCAGTCTCTGGAGGTTCTGAAGGCCCTGGCTGAATCCCTGCCTCTGGCACCAAGTCTTCTCCAGCCTCCTCACTGTCCGACTCTGGTGCCAGCTGCACAGGCCGCTGGCAAAACACCACACCCGCCTCCTCGCTGTCTGAATCAGCTACCAGCTGCACAGGCCGCTGGCGGGCCACAACACGTGTGTTAAAGAGAAGTTGCTGTGGTTGTGGGAGTCCCACGTTTGACAGACCCACAATGTCCTTTGTTGTCTTCCTCAGCGGCACCTGGCTGGGCCTGAACGTCTCCTGGGCTTTCCCCATCATTTGTGGCCACCTTCTCATCCCAACCATCCTTTACTTCCTCCTTACCAGTTTCACAGACACAGGAATCTTCCATAAAGGTAAGCGAGAGGCTGCCTCCCTTCCCAAAGTGTTCCCCGTCTTTGTTCAACATGCGTAGTCCTCGACTTACGACCATAGAATAACGTGGTCTGAAGGGGCCTTGGAGGTCTTCTAGTCCAACCCCCTTGATCAGGCGGGAAATTGATACCAATTGAGCCCAAACTTTCCTCTGCTAAGCAAGAAAGTTGTCTTAACTTAATTGAAGTGAGTTTTGCCCCATTTTGCGTCCTTTCTTGCCACCGTTGTTAAGTGAATCACTGCAGTTGTTAAGATAGTAGCATGGTTGTTAAGTGAATCTGGCTTCCTCATTGACTTTGCTGGTCAGAAGGTCGCAAAAGGGGAGCATATGACCCAGGGACACTGCAAACTGTCGTAAGTATGAGTCAGTTGCCAAGCATCTGAATTTTGCTGCCATGGGGATGCTGCAATGGTCGTAAGGGTGAGAAATGGTCATAACTCACTTTTTTCAGTGCCGTTGTAACTTTGAACGGTCACTAAACAAACCAGTTGTAAGTCGAGGACTACCTATATAGAAATATTTTCTTTAAAAACCCCAGAAATTATTTTTAGGGGTGGAGGGCCAAACAGAATGTCAAGACGAATGTTCAGATTATCCCACCCCTCTTGCTGAAAGAGATCCAAGTAACCCTAGAATCGCAGGATGTTACAGAGTGACTTAGAGGTCATCTAGTCCAACCCGCAGCTTTCAGTGAATAGAATAGAATAGAATTCTTTATTTGGCAAGAGTGATTGGACACACAAGGAATTTGTCTTTGGTGCATATGCTCTCAGTGTACATAAAAGAAAAGATACGTTTGTCAAGAATCATGAGGTACAACACTTACCAGTAATAATTGTCATAGGGTACAAATAAGCAATCAAATCATATTAGGAACCAGTCAATATAAATCGTAAGGATACAAGCAACAAAATTACAGTCATGCAGTCATTAGTGGGAGGAGATGGGTGATGGGAACGATGAGAAGATTAATAGTAGTGCAGACTTAGTAAATAGTTTCAGTGTTAAGGGAATTATTTGTTTAGCAGAGTGATGGCGTTCGGGGAAAAACTGTTCTTGTGTCTAGTTGTCTTGGTGTGCAGTGCTCTATAGCGACGTTTTGAGGGTAGGAGTTGAAACAATTTATGTCCAGGATGCGAGGAGTCAGTAAATATTTTCACGGCCCTCTTTGTGACTCGTGCAGTATACTAGTCCACAATGGAAGGCAGGTTGGCAGTAATTGTTTTTTCTGCAGTTCTGATTATCCTCTGAAGTCTGTGTCTGTCTTGTTGGGTTGCAGGACCAAACCAGACAGTTATAGAGGTGCAGATGACAGACTCAATGATTCCTCTGTAGAACTGTATCAGCAGCTCCTTGGGAAGTTTGAGCTTCCTGAGTTGGCGCAGAAAGAACATTCTTTGTTATGCTTTTTTGATGATGTTTTTGATGTTAGGTGATCATTTTAGATCTTGCGATATGGTCGAACCTAGAAATTTGAAGGTCTCTGCTGTTGATACTGTGTTGTCTAGTATTGTAAGAGGTGGAAGTATGGGAGGGTTTCTCCTAAAGTCTACCACCATTTCTACGGTTTTGAGTGTGTTCAGTTCCAGATTGTTCCGGTCGTACCACGAGGCTAGTTGTTCAACCTCCCATCTGTATGCGGTTTCATTGTTGTCTCGAATGAGGCCAATCACTGTTGTATCATCTGCAAACTTCAGTAGTTTAACAGATGAATCGTTTGAGATGCAGTCATTGGTATATAGAGAGAAGAGAAGTGGTGAGAGTACACAGCCTTGGGGGGGGGGGCTGTGCTAATTTTACAGGTATCTGATGTGATTTTGCCTAGCTTCACCTGCTGCTTCCTGTCTGTTAGGCAGCTTGTGATCCACTTACAAGTGTGTTCAGGTACCGCTAGCTGGTTCAGCTTAGTTAGAAGAATGTCCGGTATGATGGTGTTGAATGCTGAACTAAAGTCTACAAAGAGGACCCTTGCGTAGGTATTTGGAGATTCAAGATGTTGTAGGATGTAGTGCAGAGCCATATTAACAGCATCATCTGTCGATCTGTTTGCTCGGTATGCAAATTGCAGGGGGTCTAACAGTGGATCCGTGATGGTTTTCAAGTGGGACATCACTAGCCTTTCAAAGGTTTTCATAACTACAGATGTTAGAGCAACTGGTCTGTAGTCCTTCAGTTCCTTGATGGAGGGCTTCTTCGGCACTGGGATGATAGTGGAGCGTTTGAAGCAAGAAGGATTGTAAGGATGCTACAGTAAGCATGAGAAACGGTCACAAGTCACTTTTTCCAGTGCCGTTGTAACTTTGAGGGGTTGCTAAACGGATTCTTGTAAGTCGAGAACTACCCATAGAAGTGATGCAAGTCGCCCTCCCTCCTCCTATTGTCTCTACACAACAACCCTGTCAGGTAGGCTGGGCTGAGAAGAGAACGAGATTGGCCCAAACTCACCTCGCATGCTTCCAAGGCTGTGGCAGGATTTGAACCCAGCCCTGCCCACAGGCAGCCCAGCAAATTCATCCCTGCACCCGGCTGGCTAGGCGCTGGGAGGAAAAATGGACATTCTTTTTATTATTATTATCATTAGTTTGTAATATAAAATACAAAAATGCAAAAGGTATCCGTTTTCTTCTTACTTTTAAAAGCTGTTTTTGCGTGTGTCTTTGTCTTTGTGTGTGTGAACTTCTTGCGGTACACAAAGACACAGTCACACTGGCAGGCACCAGGAGAGCCAGTTTTCACACCTTGTGGTCTCCTTTCCTTCCCTCCCAGGCATTGAAGAAGAGCTGGAGAACCAGGCCAACACGCTGGGCAGCCCTCAGAAACACTGGTGCAACAATTGTCAGTTGTACTGCTTGCCGCACACTTTTCATTGTCGTTGGTGCAACATTTGTGTGGAGGTAAAGTACGGCTGGAAGACACAAACACACAATTTCTCCCCCGTCAAGCAGCTAAACCGAACACCTGTGACGTTTCCTCCCAGAGGGGGCTGTGATGGCAGGTAGTCCTCGACTTATGACCGTTCATTTAGTGACCGTTTGAACTTATAATGGCACTGGGGAAAGGGACTTACGACCGGTTTTCCACATTTACGACTGTTGCAGCATCGCCAGGGTCACGTGATCAAAATTCAGATGCTTGTCTCGTATTTATGACGGTCAGAGTTTCCCGGGGTCAGGTGATCCCCTCTTGCGACCTTCCAACAAACAAAGTCGGATTTGCTTAACAGACGTGTGACTCACTTAACAACTGAGGCAAGAGAAGTCATAAAATGGGGCAAAACCCAACAGCTGTCTTGCTTGGTAATGGAAATTTTGGGCTCAGTTGTGGTCGTAAGTCGAGGACTACCTGCACTTCCATTCTTTGGCAAAACCAGCCCACAATAAAACAATTGGTTCGCTCAATGACTGCAGTGTTCACTTTACGACCGCAACATTTGCTTAACCACTAAGATCAACCATCTGCAGTGACCTCCTACAGGTAGTCACCCACCTGGCTTCAATGCTTAAGATCGAACTAGAACTCACCATCTCCTGGTGATTGGCCTAAAGTTTCCCAAATTACTTTCATGCCTAAGGCAGGACTAGAATCACCGTCTCCTGGTGATTGGTCCAAAGTCACCCAGCTGGCTTTCATGCCTAAGGTGGGACTAGAACTCACCGTCTCCTGGTGATTGGCCCAAAGTCACCCAGCCGGCTTTCATGCCTAAGGCGGGACTAGAACTCCCCGTCTCCTGGTGATTGGCCTAAAGTTTCCCAAATTACTTTCATGTCTAAGGCAGGACTAGAACTCCCCGTCTCCTGGTGATTGGCCCAAAGTCACCCAGCTGGCTTTCATGCCTAAGGTGGGACTAGAACTCACCGTCTCCTGGTGATCGGCCCAAAGTCACCCAGCCGGCTTTCATGCCTAAGGCGGGACTAGAACTCCCCGTCTCCTGGTGATTGGCCTAAAGTTTCCCAAATTACTTTCATGTCTAAGGCAGGACTAGAACTCCCCGTCTCCTGGTGATTGGCCCAAAGTCACCCAGCTGGCTTTCATGCCTAAGGTGGGACTAGAATTCACAGTCTCCTGGTGATTGGCCCAAAGTCACCCAGCCAACTTTCATGCCTGAGGTGGGACTAGAATTCACAGTCTCCTGGTCATTGGCCCAAAGTCACCCAGCCGGCTTTCATGTCTAAGGCGGGACTAGAACTCCCAGTCTCCTGGTGATTGGCCTAAAGTCACCCAGCCGGCTTTCATGCCTAAGGCGGGACTAGAACTCCCCATCTCCTGGTGATTGGCCCAAAGTCACCCAGCTGGCTTTCATGTCTAACATGGAACTAGAACTCTCCGTCTCTCACTTTCCAGCCCGATTCCTTAACCACTAAACCGAACTGTCTGGTTGTACGTGGTGTGAACGTAGCGAGAGAGGGGGTCCTATGGCCCTGCACCCTTTCCCTATAAGACCCCCCCATGTCAATTTTCTCACACTTCCCCCCCCCATCTCTTTCTGGGTGCCGGCGCAGGAATTCGACCATCACTGCCTGTGGGTGAACAACTGTATCGGCTGTCACAACTTCCGTTTCTTCCTGCTCTTCATCTTCTTCCTGACCAGCTATGATCTGGCAGTGCTCCTGGCTTGCTTCACCTACCTGGCCCTCAACTTCCAGCAGCCCTTCGGCGTGGAGAAGATCTGCACGTATCTTTGGCCCGGCACCCTTCCTCCTTTTTTTTAGCCTCTCTTGTCCCCACGTTGGCCAGGGGGGTGAGGTCAAAAAAGTCAAGATGGTGGCCAGCTCTTTAAAAAAATTATAGGATGTGGGTTTAAAAAAATCAGGCAAGGCTTCCATTGCATCATCTTGATTTTTTTTTAAAAAAAAATCTCTGATTGTGACTTGTCCTCTGTAGCCAGCACGTTGGTTGAGGACGATGGGTATTGTTGTTCCGCAGCAGACCGAAGGCAGTTTGTTTCAAGATATTTGAACGTTCCCTGCCCTGCGAAGCTGCTGCCTTTCCTTCCTGCAGGCTCACTCACACGCGTGTGCAAAATGGTGGTGCCCCTTTCCAGATTGGGGTGGGGGATGGATACCCATGTTTTCTTGCATTTAGCCAAGGAAAACAAAATGCACAGGTACAGTATAGGTGGTACCTGGCTCAATAGTAGTAACTGTGAGAGGGATCTTGGAGTCCTAGTGGACAACCATTTAAATATGAGCCAGCCGTGTGCAGCAGCTGCCAAAAAAGCCAACACAGTTCTAGGCTGCATTAACAGAAGGATAGAATCAAGATCACGTGAAGTGTTAATACCACTTTATAAGGCCTTGGTAAGGCCACACTTGGAATACGGCATTCAGTTTTGGTCGCCACGATGTAAAAAGGATGTTGAGACTCTGGAAAGAGTGCAGAGAAGAGCAACAAAGATGATTAGGGGACTGGAGGCTAAAACATATGAAGAACGGTTGCTGGAACTGGGTATGTCTAGTTTAATGAAAAGAAGGACCAGGGGAGACATGATAGCAGTCTTCCAATATCTCAGGGGTTGCCACAGAGAAGGGGGAGTCAAACTATTCTCCGAAGCACCTGAAGGCAGGAAAAGAAGCAATGGGTGGAAACTAATCAAGGAGAGAAGCAACTTAGAACTAAGGAGAAATTTCCTAACAGTTAGAACAATTAATCAGTGGAACAGCTTGCCTCCAGAAGTTGTGAATGCTCCAACACTGGAAGTTTTAAAGAAGATGTTGGATAACCATTTGTCTGAAGTAGTGTAGGGTTTCCTGCCTAAGCAGGGGGTTGGACTAGAAGACCTCCAAGGTCCCTTCCAACTCTGTTATTCTGTTAACAGGCTGGAGCATCTTCTCTGCAGGCAGATGCAGTGTGAAGGTCCTGTCTCCCAATTGACCTCTGGAGCTCCCATCCAGGTTCATGTTTCTTGAAACCTGCATCCCCCACTCCAGGCAGCCCCGCCCCCAACTCTGCCCCTCGGCATCCTCTCTTCTCCCACACCAACCTTAACGGGACCATCTGGGCCAGGATGCTCCTGACCATTCCTGCTGCCACCTCCGTTGTGCCGCTGCTCATCCTCCTGTCCCACCAAATTATCGCTGTTGTAGCTGCTCAGGACTCGGGCACCTTCAAGGTAAACCTCTTGGGGAGAATTGGAGTGGGGGGTGGAGGGAGGTATGGCAGGGAGAGAGGGGGGAGGTCCAGAGCTCTGATGGGACTTTTCTGTTGGGTGCGCAAGTCCAGACACGGAGGGTCAACTAAACATTTTGTACTACTAAAAGCTTACGCGCAGGAATCTTCTCAAAGAGCCATCTGCACTTGCTAAGGGTGGGATCAGGGCCGACGGCCCTCAAGGGAGGCTGGACTTTGTGGCTACACAGGGACTCTAGGCTGCTTCCTCTTTCACTCTGTCTATCTGTCTACCCCAGTGCACCTGTCTGTCTCTCTGTCTCTTTCAACTATCTAATCCATGTCTCTATGTCTGTCTGTCTGTCTGTCTGTCTATATCATCTATCTATCTATCTATCTATCTATCTATCTATCTATCTATCTATCTATCTATCTATCTATCTACCTACCTACCTACCTACCTACCTACCTACCTACCTACCTACCTACCTATCTATCCATCCATCCATCCATCCATCCATCCATCCATCCATATCTATCTATCTATCTATCTATCTATCTATCTATCTATCTATCTATCTATCTATCTATCTATCTATCTATCCATCCATCCATCCATCCATCCATCCATCCATCCATATCTATCTATCTATCTATCTATCTATCTATCTATCTATCTATCTATCTATCTATCTATCTATCTATCTATCTATCACTATCATCTATCTGTCTCTCTCTCATCCATCTATATCTATAATCTGTTTATGACCATCTATCTCTTCTATCATCTATCTATCTATCTATCTTCCATCCATCCATCCACCCACCCACCCACCCACCCATCCATCCATCCATCCATCCATCCATCCATCCATCCATCCATCCATCCATCTATCTATCTATCTATCTATCTATCTATCTATCTATCTATCTATCTATCACTATCATCTATCTGTCTCTCTCTCATCCATCTATATCTATAATCTGTTTATGACCATCTATCTCTTCTATCATCTATCTATCTATCTATCTATCTATCTATCTATCTATCTATCTATCTATCTATCTTCCATCCATCCATCCATCCACCCACCCACCCACCCACCCACCCACCCACCCACCCATCCATCCATCCATCCATCCATCCATCCATCCATCCATCCATCCATCCATCCATCCATCCATCCATCCATCCATCCATCTATCTATCTATCTATCTATCTATCTATCTATCTATCTATCTATCTATCTATCACTATCATCTATCTGTCTCTCTCATCCATCTATATCTATAATCTATTTATGACCATCTATCTCTTCTGTCATCTACCTATCTACCTACCTACCTACCTACCTACCTACCTACCTACCTACCTACCTACTGTTATCTATTTCTATCTAGCTGCCAATCTCACAAGTTATGACTCCATCTGTTCTCACACTGCCTGTTCTTCTAGTCTCAGCCAATGCTCAGTGGTGACTCGCGCTGCCTGGGGCTTTGACCTCCATGCATTTTAGGTTTCCGTCTGTTTTTTCCAGCCAGGATTGGCTCCCAGGGATTAATGCATCTTCCAAAATTAAATAAATGAATGCTTGCACCATCCTTTGCTTTCTTCCTCAGGATCCCTCTGCTAGCCGTCCTTCAGCCTGGAGGAGCCATTTCTTTGCACTGTGCAATCTGCGCGACGCCAAGTAAGTAACAGGAAGGGTCAGGAAGAGGGATTTAGGAGAGGAGGATTTAGGAGAGTAACAGGATTTAGTAACAAGATTTAGGAGAGGAGGATTTAAGAGAGTAACAGGATTTAGCAGCAGGATTTAGGAGAGTAACAGGATTTAGTAACAGGATTTAGGAGAGGAGGATTTAAGAGAGTAACAGGATTTAGAGGAGGATTTAGAAGAGTAACAGGATTTAGTAACAAGATTTAGGAGAGGAGGATTTAAGAGAGTAACAGGATTTAGCAGCAGGATTTAGAAGAGTAACAGGATTAATGAGAGGAGGATTTAGGAGAGTAACAGGATTTAGTAACAGGATATAGGAGAGGAGGATTTAAGAGAGTAACAGGATTTAGCAGCAGGATTTAGGCGAGGAGGATTTAGGAGAGTAACAATCCAAAACACTGAACTTTGAGTGATTCTTAACGTGTGAAGGCTTTGACTCTGGTTTTAGAAAGAGGCTTGGGAAGCCAACAAACCGTCTCTTTTTGCAGCTCATTAAAGCAGTCACAATTTTTCCCTGGGATTGTCACAATACTGTTAAAGTGTTGTTATCAGGTGCTACTTTCATGCCTTCCTATGCTCTGGAACATCTTCTTTTGGGGGGGGGAATTATGCACAGCCCAATACAGGTAGTCCTCGACTTACAACCACGACTGAGCCCAAAATTTCCGTTACCAAGCAAGACAGCTGTTCAGTTTTGCCCCATTTTACGAACTTTCTTGCCATTGTTGTGAAATGAATCACTGCAGTTTTCCAGTTAGTGACACGGTTGTCAAGGAAATCTGGCTTGGCTCGTCAGAAGGTCGCAAAAGGGGATCACGTGACTTCGGGACGCTGCAATCTTCATCTTCAATATGAACCCGTTGCCAAGTGTCTGAATTTTGATCTTGTGGCCATGGAGGAGGCCGCAATGGTCACAAGTGTGAAAAACAGTCACGTCACTTTTTTCAGTTCTGTTGTAACTTCGAACGGTCACTAAATAAACTATTGTAAGTCGAGGGCTACCTGTAAGGATCTGATCACTGCCTCTGGACTTGGTTTCTACAGGTAGTCCCCAGTCCGTCTCCTGGTCTCTAACCCAGGTCTCTTCCTGCCTTTCTCCGCCAGTTCCAAGCTCTGCTCAGTTTTTGCTCTCCTCTTATCCCTTTCGCACGTTGCCCTTCCCCATTTCGCTGCCCCAGTCAAATGTTGCTTCCCGCAGGCCGCAAAAGAGCTCAGTCTGGCCGGTGGTGGCAAGGCCCGGCTCGAAGGGAGCCAAGCCCTTCTCCACCCTCTGGATCCCTGGCACCGCCACCCCTGCCTCCAAACCGCCTGCCCATCTGCCGGACCGTCGCCGCGAGCCAAAGTTGCTGAAGGCGTGGGGACAGTTGCTGGCAGCTGTGGGCGGACTCCTGCGCCCCTGTGTGGACACCTGGCCAGGGAAAGCTGCTAAGGAGGTGAGTGGGCTGTGCGTTGGCACCCGTGCATGAGTGGGTGTTGCATCCAAGCAGGGAAAGCCACCAAGGGGTGAATGGACTGTGTATCTCTGTGCATGCATATGTGTGTGTCACGGTGTGATTTATTGCCTGTTACATGTATATGCAGGGAGAAGCATCCCTATCTAATATAATGGTTTATTCCTGAGCACGTGATTGATATGTTCTTGTACGCATGTGTGCATTCCAATCTCCGCTCTATCTTTTTTCTTCTGGCTTCCATTGAGGGAAGTCGCACATTTTATACCAGAGATGTAAACAAATGAGGTTTTATTGTTTTTGTACCGAAATAAATATTTTACTTAGACTTTTAAACTGCGGTTTCATTTCTAATGTCTGATGTCCGGGAAAAGATCAAACATCTCCTCTGTGAGAATAAATTCTCACTCTGTCAGTGCGCGCACGTGTCTGTGTGTTTGTGTTGCACCTGGACAGGAAAAACAACCGAGGAGATGAGCAGACTGTGGGTATATGTGTATGTGTGCGCGTGGACACATGGATGTTGCATACAGGCAGAAATAGCCACTAAGGAGGTGAGTGGGCTGTGTGTTTATGTGTGCGTAGAGGTATGTGTGTGTGTGTGTAGGTGTGTGTATGTGTGCGTGTGTGTAGATGTGCGTGTTTGTGTGTGTGCCCTTTTTCCCCCCTCTTTATGCTTTCTTTTTCCCAAATCTATTGATTCCTTGTAATGTTAATTATTCCCCTATTTATACAGGTAGTCCTCGACTTATGACAACAATTGAGCCCAACATTTTGGTTTGCTAAGTGAGACGTGTTGTGAGCTATGCCCCGTTTTATGACCTTTCTGGCCACCGTCGTTAAGGGAATCACTGCCGTTGTAAAGCTGGCGACACGGTCGTTAAGCAAATCTAACTTCCCCATTGACTTTACTCGACACAAGGTCGCAAAAGGGGATCACGTGCGCCTGGGACACTGCAACCGTCGTAAATATGAGTCAGTTGCCAAGTGCCTGAATTTTGATCACGTGACCATGGGGTTAGGGTTAGTATTTAATGGTCATAAGTATGAAAACTGGTCATAAGTCACATTTTTCACTGCCGTCATAACTTTGAATGGTCACTAAACGAACTGTTGTGAGTCGATGACTACCTGTGAATCAAATAACCAAATAGGAGCCCCCCACCCAAAAAAACCCCAGAATGAAATCCTTGGACTTCAATTTCTTTTTGGTTATGGGAAGATAGAATTTAAATAAAACGGTGAGGCTGGTACATTTCTGGAGAAGAAAAGAAGATACAGATAGACTTCTCCTAAACTGGAGGTTTTGGGGGGGATCTGGGTGATATTTCTGAAGGGTTTTTTTTCTTTTTTGCCCTGGCAGGTGAGCCAGAAAGAAAACCTGTGGCAGCTGAACACCAACGACAGAAGTGTGGCAATCACAAGTGAGTTCCAGAAAGATCCTGCAAACTAGGCTGGAAAGGACCTTAGAGGTCTTCTAGTCCAGCCCCTGCCCAAGGACTATGCAGGCAGTCCTTGACTTACAACCGTTCATTTAGTGACCGTTCGAAGTTACAACCGCACTGAAAACACTGAGCTATGATCGTTTTTCACACTTACGCGACCCTTGCAACATCCTTACGATCGCACAATCAAAATTCGGACACTTGGCAACTGACTCACACTTATAACGGTCGCAGCGATCCCACGATCCCATTTTGCGACCTTCTGACGAGCCAAGTCGACGAGTAAGCCAGATTCGCCTTAACGACCACGTGGCTCACTTAACGACTGCAGTGATTCCCTTAACAACGGTGGCAGGAAAGACGGTAAAAAACAGGGCAAAACTCACTTAGCAACTCGCATAGCGGCAGAGGTTTAGGGCTCCATTCTGGTTGTAAGTTGAGGACTAACTGTACTCATTTGCGAGGCTAAACTTCCCTTTCGCCTGCCAAAGGGCTGATCCCCATTTATTTTGGGGTCCCCCCATAACCTCTCTTTCCCCAGCATCTAAATTCTCAAATGGGAACCGGGGAAGGAAGCCCCAGAAGGATCTGGGGGCCCTTAATGCTCTTAAAGGGCCCCCATCCAGCCTTGGCATAAGGGCAGAGGGTGGGGGGCCCAGGAGGGACCCCCATTTTCACCCAGTCCTTCGTGCGATGAATGGTAACCTGGCTCTTCTGTTTCCCGCCAGTCCCCGACATCCTGGAATCCGGAGATAACCTGGATGCGGTGCAGGAGCCCCACTGGAAGGGCCAGATCCACGGCATCAGGCGGGCCCCCTCCTCTCCCACCGCCATGCTGCTCTCCGTCTCCGACATCTGAGGACCCTCCCTCAGCGCCCGCCAGCCAGATCCCGCCCTGCGGTTTTGTATTGGGAAGATAAAGCAAAAGCTTTCCTGCACCTCGTCTGCTCTGGTCATTGGCAGGTGTGGGTGGAGAGAGAGGGAGGGAGGGAGGGAGGGAGAAGAGAGAGAGAGAGAGAGAGAGAGAGCGCACGCGCATACATGTGTGCACGAGTTGTTTAAAGAAAGGATTGGCTGAAAGGGCATCTCTCCAGCTCCAAACTCAAAGCTGAGCTTTGGTTTCAGAAGATGGCTGTATCCACCCCACATATCAATCAATCAATCACTCCGTCTGTCTGTCTGTCTCTCTATTTATGTCTATCTCTTTATTATCTATCTATCTATCTATCTATCTATCTATCTATCTATCTATCTATCTATCTATCTATCTATCCATCTGTCTAACATATCAACTGTCTATCAATCTATCAAGATTGTAGTGAGTTGGGTGGCAACCAAATTTAATAAACAAATAATAAACACATCAACTATCTATATCTAACCATTCATCTATCAATCACTCTAGCTATGCTGTAATCTATCATCTATAAATTATCAGTCTATCAAGTATCTATTTATATCTACCGGTATCTGTCTGTCTGTCCATTCTATCTCTCTCTATTCATCAATCCATCTCCATCTCTATCATCCTATCATCTATCATCCATCTATCAATGATCTGTCTGTCTCTCTCTCTCATCTCTCTCTCATCTATCCATCCATCCATCCATCTATCATCTATGCATCTGTCTGTCTGTCTGTCTATCTATCATCCATCTATCTATCTATCTATCTATCTATCTATCTATCTATCTATCTATCTATCTATCTATCTATCTATCATCTATCTATCAATGCATCTGTCTGTGTCTGTCTGTCTGTCTGTCTGTCTGTCTATCTATCTATCTATCTATCTATCTATCTATCTATCATCTATCTATCTATCTATCTATCTATCTATCTATCTATCTATCTATCTATCATCTATCTATCAATGCATCTGTCTGTGTCTGTCTGTCTGTCTGTCTGTCTATCTATCTATCTATCTATCTATCTATCTATCTATCTATCTATCTATCTATCTCTATCATCTATCTATCTATCTATCTATCTATCTATCTATCTATCTATCTATCTATCTATCTATCTATCTATCTATCTATCTATCTATCTATCTATCTATCATCTATCTATCAATGCATCTGTCTGTGTCTGTCTGTCTGTCTGTCTGTCTGTCTGTCTGTCTATCTATCTATCTATTTATCTATCTATCTATCTATCATCTATCTATCAATGCATCTGTCTGTGTCTGTCTGTCTGTCTGTCTGTCTGTCTGTCTGTCTATCATCTATCTATCTATCTATCTATCTATCTATCTATCTATCTATCTATCTATCTATCTACTATCTATCATCTATCTATCAATGCATCTGTCTGTGTCTGTCTGTCTGTCTGTCTGTCTGTCTGTCTGTCTGTCTGTCTGTCTATCTATCTATCTATCTATCTATCTATCTATCTATCTATCTATCTATCTATCATCTATCTATCAATGCATCTGTCTGTGTCTGTCTGTCTGTCTGTCTGTCTGTCTGTCTATCTATCTATCTATCTATCTATCTATCTATCTATCATCTATCTATCAATGCATCTGTCTGTGTCTGTCTGTCTGTCTGTCTGTCTATCTATCTATCTATCTATCTATCTATCTATCTATCTATCTATCTATCTATCTATCTATCTATCTATCTATCTATCTATCTATCTATCTATCTATCTATCTCTATCATCTATCTATCTATCTATCTATCTATCTATCTATCTATCTATCTATCTATCTATCTATCTATCTATCTATCATCTATCTATCAATGCATCTGTCTGTGTCTGTCTGTCTGTCTGTCTGTCTGTCTGTCTGTCTGTCTATCTATCTATCTATCTATCTATCTATCTATCTATCTATCTATCTATCTATCATCTATCTATCAATGCATCTGTCTGTGTCTGTCTGTCTGTCTGTCTGTCTATCTATCTATCTATCTATCTATCTATCTATCTATCTATCTATCTATCTATCTATCTATCTCTATCATCTATCTATCTACCTCTATCATCTATCAATGCATCTATCTATCTATCTATCTATCATCTATCTATCAATGCATCTGTCTGTCTGTCTGTCTGTCTGTCTATCTATCTATCTATCTATCTATCTATCTATCTATCTATCTATCTATCTATCTATCTATCTATCTATCTATCTATCTATCTATCTATCTATCTATCTATCTATCTATCAATGCATCTATCTATCTATCTATCTATCTATCTATCTATCTATCTATCTATCTATCTATCTATCTATCTATCTATCTATCTATCTATCTATCTATCTATCTATCTATCTATCTATCTATCTATCTATCTATCTCATTTATACAGCCACCCGTGTCACCAGGAGTGATTCTGACACTCCAAGTCAGGTCAGGAACTAGCCAGTGCCTTCACACCTTAGGCTAAACTAGGATAGCGTTAACCTAGGGTTTCTTGGGGAGGGGCTAAACAAACTCTGGAAACACACAGCCCATTTGCTGATTTTGTAGTTGCTTGTCTTGGCCTGGCAACTTGAAGATGCGTGGACTTCAACTCCCAGAATGACCCATGACTGGCTTCCCTAGACAAAATAAATCCCCACACCCCTTGGTGACAACAATCAGATGTAGGGTCTCCTGCTTGGGCAGGGGGTTGGACTAGATGACCTGTAAGGTCCCTTCCAACTCTGTTAATCTGTAGACCAAAGATTTGATGGACTCCTTATCCCCCTGGGATCCCTGAAGACTTTGCAGGGGTCTTCAGGGGCTTTGGGAAGAGTGTCATAGGTGGGGGCCAATCTTATCTGCACAGGGATGATGTTCCAAAGGCAGGGAGCCACCACCGAGAAGGCCGCTCTTCTTGGTCCCACCAGATGGACCTCCTTAAGAGAGGGGAATCCTAACATCCCCTGCCTCCCTTCTCTGGTGGGTCGGGTAGATGTAACCAGAAAAGATGGACCTTGAAATAACAGGGAGGGAGCCACCACCGAGAAGACCGTTCTTCTTGGTCCCACCAAGAAGAAAAATTACAACGTTAGTAAAACACCTAATTGGACCAGAAGCAAATCAGCAACCAATGCAACACCTGCAAGAGAGGTGACCCTTGAGCAAATCTAGACTGGCACAAAACCAGGCGGGCCACCAATTTTGAACCAACAGAAACTCCAGGATAGTTTCCAAGGGCAGCCCCATGCCGAGCGCATTGCAGTAGTCAAGACGGGAGGAGATCAGGGCGTGGATAACTGCGGCTGAAGCCTTCTTAAATTCCTTTTTTCTCTCATTCTGCAGTTTGTGCACCTTGTTCTCTGCAGCAAATTCTGTTCCTGCCCATGAGGAAAAGATAGAACAGCTAAAAAAAAAATCAAACTCAATTCCTAGTGATCTGGGGATTATACTTCTACAGTTTCCTTGGGAAGTGTTTGGCCCTTACCAAGGGGCATATTTCTGGTTTTTTTTAAATCCTGAAACTAGCCCACGGCCCCAAGATTACTTAGTGGCCTCTCATTAAGCCGATCAAATGAGATTTGGCTTTTTTGGAGAGAAGCCAAAATTCACTCTTTTTTTTTAAATAGTCAAGATTGTAGTGCCATTCTTAGCTTGGCCAGGAGGGGGCACCATCTGCTCACGGGTCTTTCCCCCCTTCCTTACCTCTCTAGCTCTCAGCTCTTCAATCTTGTTGATGTTCCAAGCCAGCTGGATCCTGACGGAATAACACAATAACAGAGTTGGAAGGGACCTTTGAGGTCTTCTAGTCCAACCCCCTGCTCAGGCAGGAAACCTTATACAATTTCAAACAAATGGTTATCAAATCTCTCCTTAATCCTGATTTTTATTATTATTTCAATAAAACTGTGTCCCAAATAATTAGCTCTCCGGACAGCCCGGTCCGGTTCCCGTGACCCAACGTGACGTTTCTCGGATAGCATGCAGGGGCCAATTTTTCTCTCCTCTGGCTCCATCTCTTCCTTCTCAATCCCAGACAAAGATAAAAAAAATAAGGGAAAAAAAGGAGGAAGACCTCGAGTTTATAAGTCTTTGTGAACAGATTTAGGGGATGGAGGGACTTTTTGGCTTCATGTGGAATCTGATTCTCCTTCGGACGTAAGAGGAAGGAGGTACCGAAATTGCCATATTGGTATAGAGCAGTATTTCCCAACCTTGGCAACTTGAAGATGTCTGGACTTCAACTCCCAGAATTCCCCAGCCAGCGAATGCTGGCTGGGGAATTCTGGGAGTTGAAGTCCAGACATCTTCAAGTTGTCAAGGTTGGGAAACACTGGTGTAGAGTAAGGATGCCCACTCTTGGCAACTTTGAGACGTGCGGATTTCAACTCCCAGAATTCCCCAGCCAGCATAGCTTACTCTCTTGTAATCCCTTCCTCTGCAATCTCTACACTTTAGGGGGTAAGAGGGGAGAAAAAACCCCAGGCATGGCTGGCTGGGGAATTCTGGGAGTTGAAGTCCACAAAGTTGTCAAAGATGGACACTTTTGGTGTAGATCCTGAAGTAGCCCCCACCAAACTCCAAACCAAACTGAAAAAGCTCCAGGGATGGAGCACCCACAACTTCTGGAGGCAAGTCGTTCCACTGGTTAATTTATTCTGTCGGGAAAATTCTTCTTAGTTCTAGGTTGCTTCCCTCCTTGGTTCATTTCCATCCGTTGCCTGCCAATTTGCTAAAAGAGAAAAAGGACGAAAGATTTAACCAGAGGCAGTCCTGGACTTACAACCAGGGGCGGGTTCCTAATTGTTTTACTACCACTCTGTGGGTGTGACTTATTTTATGGGTGTGGCTTGCCAGCCATGTGACCGGGTGGGCGTGGGCCTCGGGAGCTTGGCAGCGGCCTGAGAAGCAGGGGGGCATTGCCCTCCCGCAACGCAGCCCCCCGCAGCGGGAGCAGCAAAACCGCGGCAGCGGTTCTTCTAGGAGGCTCCGTCCGGCCTGAATGCTTCTCCCCATTCGATGATCCTAGGCTCCTGCCGCCCATTCCCCCTCCCCTCAGCAGCTCGAGAAGCCTCGAACGTGCAAAAATGCCTGGGATCATCACCGCGCGTTCGTGGCTTCTCGGACTGCTGAAGGGAGGGGAATGGAGATAGCTCCTGTTGCCCGTTCTTTCAGCATCTCACATGCTCCCTCAGCCATCCTCCCCTGCTTGGTCTCACTGAGGGGTAGGAAGGCAGCGCATGCGCAGTGTCGGAAGCTCGGCTTTTGGGCATGTGCAGAAGAATTTTTTTTTTAAAATTAACATTAAAAAAAAATGGTGGCACCCAGGCACCGGCAACCGACTGCACCAGTACTGTGACGTCACAAGCGGGCCGCTACTGGTGCTATAGAGTGGACCGCACCGATAGGAACCCACCACTGCTTACAACCCTTCGTTTAGTGACCGTCCGGACTCACATCTGTGAATAAAACTTGGTTGTGTGAAACAAGGGAGCCCATAGCAACGTCCTAAGATCATTTCTCGACTTTTTTAAAAAAACTTATCTTTGCATTGGAGAGCCAACCTGAAATTCATCTGAACTTCGAATCTTTGGCTTTCCAGGCTGCCGAAGGAGACCTGATCCTTCAGGATCTCCACCTAGTAGAACACCTCCGTACATCTCTCTAGACTTCCACGGCCAATGTGTAAGGCCAGGAGCAACAACCTTTCCCGGGATCATAATATTTGCCGTGGGCAGAGGGACAAAGGCTTCCTTGTGCTGTGAAATAAAGCTCCTTTGGTTCGAGTCTCGGACTCCCCACAGCAGAATTCCAGATGTTTCCAGTTTATGAAAATAAAAGGCCGCCCTCTAGAGAAACATTTCCGTTCCATTACCAGCTGCAACTCAATAACCCGGGACTCAAAACTTTGGTGCTGCTCCGATTCCTTCTCCTTCCGAGCCCGGCTGCATTCTAGACACGAACCACTAGAGGGAGTAGCAAAGACCTAACTCTACGGTATATTGCACCCTGGTGGCCATTGGGAGATTTGCATGTTCATCCTCTCTAGACAGCGTTCCGTGCGCCTTCGGCATTTAGTCATGCTGGCCACATGACCACGGAGACGTCTTTGGACAGCGCTGGCTCTTCGGCTTAGAAACGGAGATGAGCACCGCCCCCTAGAGTCGGGAACGACTAGCACTTATGTACAAGGGGAACCTTTGCCTTTATCTTTACCTTTACCTTTGACCTCTAGACAAGGGGTGTCAAACTGGATTTTTTCGAGGGCCGGATCAGCATTGTACTTCTTCTCCACGGCCGGGAAGGGGGGGATGGGACGGACACCTCCTGCAGCGCCCTGCCAGCCAAAATGAGGTGCGGGGGTGATGCATGCCCCCCCGTGCCCTCTTTTGGCTGCCAGAGGCACCATGGGCCGGTCCCAGTGGTGGGTTCCTACCAGTGCGGTCCACTCTATAGCACCGGTAGCGGCCCGCTGGTGACATCACAGTACTGGTGCGGTCGGTTGCCGGTGCCTGGGCGCCACCATTTTTTTAAAAAAATTTACATTTTTTTTAAATTTTCTTCTAACCATGCCCAGAGGTCGAGCTTCCGGCACTGCGCATGCGCTGCCTTCCTACCCCACAGTGAGTCCAAGCAGGGGAGGATGGCTGAGGGAACGCGTGAGACGCTGAAAGAACGGGCGGCAGGAGCTATCTCCATTCCCCTCCCTTCAGCAGTCTGAGAAGCCACGAACGCGCGGTGATGATCCTAGGCATTTTCGCATGTTTGAGGCTTCTCGAGCTGCTGAGGGGAGGGGGAACGGGCGGCAGGAGCCTAGGATCATCGAATGGGGAGAAGCATTCAGGCCGGACGGAGCCTCCTAGAAGAACCGCTGCCGCGGTCTTGCTGCTCCCGCTGCGGGGGGCTGCTTTGCGGGTGGGCAATGCCCCCCCCGCTCCTCCGGCCGCTGCCAAGCTCCCGAGGCCCACGCCCACCCGGTCACATGGCTGGCAAGCTACACCCACAAAATAAGCCACGCCCACAGAGTGGTAGTAAAAAAATTAGAAACCCACCCCTGGCCGGTCCTATTTCCAGGCCAGCCCCGTGGGCCAGATTTAAACACCCCATTGACCGGATCCGGCTCGTGGGCCTTGAGTTTGACAACCCTGCTCTAGATTAGCAAGGGTCAAGGTCATAAGGGAGAGGACTGGTCATAAGTCAGTTTTTTCACTGCCACTGTGATTTCAAATGGTCACTTAACGAATGGATGTAAGTGGATGTATACAGATAATTCTTGACTTATAATGGTTCATTTAATGACCGTTCGAAGTTACAACGGCACTGAAAAAAGGTGAATTATGACCATTTTTCACACTTATGACCATTACAACTTCCCCATGGTCACATGAATAAAATTCAGCTGTTTGGCAACCGACTCATATTTACGACGGTCGCAGTGTCCCAGGGTCACGCGATCCCCTTTTGCGACCTTCTGACGAGCGAAGTCCGTGGGGGAAAGCCGGATTCATTTAACAACACACTGATCGTCTTAACAACCGCAGTGATTCGCTCAACAGCTGTGGCAGGAAAGGTCGTAAAATGGGGCAAAACTCACTTAACAACTGTTTTGCTTAGCAACAGAAATTGTGGACTCAGTTGTGGTCGCAAGTCAAGGACTATCTGCATAGCATGGAAGACGTGAAAGACCCTCTTAAGGAGAAACTCTATCTATGTGAGTTTATGGTATAGAAAGACACTGGGCGTACTTCTATCAGAATTGGGCCAGAATTCGAACCTTTCTCTTCATGGTCTTTGTGCTGATACAGCAAAAATATATATATACAGGTAGTCCTCGACTTACAACACTTCATTTAGTGACCGTTCGAAGCAGCAGTGAAATCTACTTACCTTCCCTACCGGTTCGGAAGTGTATGCTTTGCTCGCGCGTGTGCGCTTTTTCACCCTCGCTCCACTCTCGCAGAAGGCTTTGCGCATGGGCAGAGGGTTAAAAAAAAGAAAATGGCGACCCCCGGGTGGGTGGGCGGAGCCTTGCGCTGCCGCTGCTACCGGTTCTCCGAACCACCGGCGGCCACCGCTACCAGTACACCCGAACCGGGCCGAACCGGTAACATTTCACCCCTGATTCGAAGTTACAATGGCACTGAAAAAAGTGACTTATGGTCGCTTTTCAGAGTTATGACCGTCGTAGCATCCCCACAACCACGTGATCAAAATTCAGATGCTGGGCAACTGACTCATAGTTATGACGGTTGCTGTGCCCCGAGGTCAAGGGATCCCCTTTTGCGACCTTCTGAAAAGCAATGGGGAAGCCAGATTCACTTAACAACCAAGTCACAACTGCAGTGATTCACCTAACGATTGTGGCAAGGAAGGTCGGAAAATGGAGCAAAACTTCACTTAACAAATGTCTCACTTAACAACAGAAATGTTGGGCTCCGTTGTGGTCGTAAGTCGAGGACAACCTGTATCGAGGCATAAGAAGTCCAGGAGCTCAACATCTGGATTTGATGGTTCAAAAATGCTGAAACTTCGTTCTCTCTGGCGGATGTGGAGGCTGTAATTACTCCGGCTTTAAATAAACTTAAATGAACTTTAATCTTAAGTTTAAATAAACGGTTAAAAAAGTTTCCTTTTAAGAGATTTTTTTCCTTTCCCCACCCAATAATGTGCGGAGAGTCTCACAAATTCCTTCCTGATTCACCGGCTTTAGTTCCTCACTTCTTGACTTCTTATTCTAAACTGAATAAGAGTTCCCACTTCTTTATAAATAATCCTCCACTTCCCTTCCCTTCTTCCTCTTTTTCCCATTCCTTCCTTCCCCCTCCTTCCCTTCCCTTCTTTTTCTCCTTCCTTCCTTCCTTCCTTCTGTCATAAAAATATCCCAATAAAGAGGAACACAAACAAACCACAAGCAATAATTCTTACTTTAAGATTCAGAGGTTTATTTTGCAGGAGCAATTTGGAACATGAACAGCCATCATAACACAATTTATATCAATAGCCCTTTGCAATGAGGTCCACTGACGTAGTTGAGTCCAGCAAGGATCAGCTATGACCAGAGGTCCTGATCTCATCCCAAGACATTCTTTTCATACTTTTCTGCATGCATTTCAGAGGTGGGTTGCTCCTGTTTCGGACCGGTTCTTTAGAACCGGTAGTGGGAATTTCCCCCCATTCGCCAAACCGGGAGTGATCACCAGTTGGCCATTTATTTATTTTATTTATTAGTGAGACTTATATACCGCCTTACAGTGCAAGCACTCTCTAAGCGGTTTATACCAGTAAGCAATGTATATATTTATATTTTCCCCAACAATCTGGGTCCTCATTTTACCTACCTCGGAAGGATGGAAGGCTGAGTCAACCTTGAGCCGGTGAGATTTGAACCGCTGACCTGCGGATCACAGTCAGCTAAAGTGGCCTGCAGTACTGCCTCTAACCGCTGCGCCACCTCGGCTCATGCCCCATGCCCCCGAACTGGCTCTAATGGCGGCGCTGTAGGCGGCACCAACTTGTTTTTTGCTTCTGTTTTTTGCTTCTGTGCATGCGCAGAAGCTTGGTTTTCAGCACTGCGCATGTGCGCATGTATACGCAATGTGCACGCGCCCACGCGGCGTGGGAGGAAGCAAACCGGCGGCAAGGTAAGTTAGAACCCACCCCTGACGCATTTCACAACTTACTTCCTTACCGACAGAGTTTCTCCATTCCTCCCTCCCACCCTTCCTTTCCCTTTCCCTCCTTTCTTCTTCTTTTTCTTCCTTCCTTCCCCCTCCTTCCCTTCCCTTCTTTTTGTCCTTCCTTCCTTCTTTTCTTCCTTCCTTCCTTCCTTCCTTCCTTCCTTCCTTCCTTCCTTCCTTCCTTTCTTTCTTTCTTCCTTCCTTCCCCCTCCTTCCCTTCCCTTCTTTTTCTCCTTCCTTCCTTCTCCCCTCTCCCTTCCTCCCTCCCAGCTTTCCTTTCCCTTTCCTTCCTTTCTTCTTCTTTTCCTTCCTTCCTTCTCCCTCCTTCCCTTCCCTTCTTTTTCTCCTTCCTTCCTTCCTTCCTTCCTTCCTTCCTTCCTTCTTTCTTTCTTCTCCCTCCTTCCCTCCCTCCCTCCCAGGCTTCCTTTCCCTTTCATTCCTTTCTTCCTTCCTTCCTTCCTTCCCCCTCCTTCCCTTCCCTTCTTTTTCTCCTTCCTTCCTTCCTTCCTTCCTTCCCCCCTCTCCCTCCCTCCCTCCCAGCCTTTCTTTCCCTTTCTTTCTTTCCTTCCTTCCTTTCTTCCTCCCTTATAGCAATAGCACTTAGATTTATATACCGCTTCACAGTGCTTTACAGCCCTCTCTAAGCGGTTTACAGAGTTCAGCATATTGCCCAAAAACAATCTGGGTCCTCATTTTATCCACCTCAGAAGGATGGAAGGCTGAGTCAACCTTGAGCCAGTCAGGATCGAACTGCTGGCAATGGGAGGGAGGGAGGGAGGGAGGGAGGGAGGGAGGGAGGGAGGGAGGGAGGAAGGAAGGAAGGAAGGAAGGAAGGAAGGAAGGAAGGAAGGAAGGAAGGAAGGAAGGAAGGAAGGAAGGAAGGAAGGAAGGAAGGAAGGAAGGGCAATAGCAATAGCACTTAGACTTACATACCACTTCCTAGTGCTTTCCAGCCCTCTCTAAGCGGTTTACAGAGTTCAGCATATTGCCCCCAACAATCTGGGTCCTCATTTTACCCACCTCGGAAGGATGGAAGGCTGAGTCAACCTTGAGCCGGTGAGATTTGAACCGCTGAACTGCTGAAGTAGCCTGCAGTGCTGCACTCTAACCACTGCGCCACCTCGGCCCTTCCCTTCCCTTCCAGCTGAGGAATTCTGGGAGTTGAAGTCTAGGCGTCTTAAAGTTGCCAAGGTTGGGAAACCCTCATTTAAACCAACCAACCAACCAACCAACCAACCAACCAAACAAACAAACAAACAAACAAACAAACAAACAAACAAACCAGAACATGCTGTTAGTCCTTGCCTTTTAAACCCCAGATGGAACCACCTTGTCTCCTCACCCTCTCAAAATTCTAGCATTGCAGGCATTGTGGTTTGCTTGCACAAGTTGTGTGAACTTAGAACATTTGCCCAGTGCAAAGTTTTATGACTGCACGTTCTGTCTACGGTATTTGTCTGTATCAGATGGACCGTGGTTTGGAATAAAGTAAATAATAATATTGGCTTTCCTCACATGCTCCAAAAGGAAGGAGGGTGGCTTGCAGCTTTGATGCAATATTGGTTTTAATTAAACCACTCAAACACCCCACAGACACAGATCTCTGGAGAATTCTCCGTCATCCAGGTCCTGGATGTCCCAAAGGGGCTTTTATTTTTTCAAGAGGCAAGTGGACTTTCTGTTTTTTTCTTTGAAGACGTTTTGCTTCTCATCCAAGAAGCTTATTCAGCTCTGACTGGATGGAACTGATTGAACTCACTGGTCAGAACTGAAGAAGCTTCTTGGGTGAGAAGCGAAACGTCTTCAAGGGAAAATAAAGTCCAATTGCCTTTTGAAAACAGCATCTTTGGGACAACCATGACCTGGATGACTGACAATCTCCATAAACATTTAACTATGCATTTTGGGATGAACACCCTTCGAATGGTGTGGGAGTGTGAATGGATTCCCAGAAAAAAATTCCAGACTACAGGAACCAGGAGCACCACTCAGGTGACCCCGAGGACACTGATAAATCTCCAAGTGCCCTCAAGGACCCTCAAGGGTGCAAATGACCAGTTCTGTCTGCAAGGAATACAAATCCTTCCATTCCCCACCATCCATTCAGAGCTGAAGAAGCTTCTTGGATGAGAGGAGAAACATCTTCAAAGAAAAACCAGAAAGTCCAGTTGCCTCTTGAAGTAAAAGCACCTTTGGGACAACCAGGACCTGGATCAGAGGTCTTCAAACTTGGCAACTTTAAGACTTGTGGACTTCAACTCCCAGAATTCTCCAACCAGCTATGCCATGCTGGCTGGAGAATTCTGGGAGTTGAAATCCACAAGCCTTAAAGTTGCCAAGTGTGAAGACCCCTGGCATAACTCTACCAACAGGGGTGCACAACCTCGAGCGGCTTCAAGACTTCAACTCCCAGAGTTCCTCCCTGCTGGCTGGGGAATTCTGGGAGTTGAAGTCCACAGGTCTTGAAGTCGCCGAGGTTGGACATCACTACTTTAAGAGAATGCGTCAGAAAGGAGAGGGGATCGATGGATTCTCTAGAGCAGTGTTTCCCAACCTTGGCAACTTGAAGATGTCTGGACTTCAACTCCCAGAATTCGCTGGCTGGGGAATTGAAGTCCAGACATCTTCAAGTTGCCAAGGTTGGGAAACACTGCTCTAGGGCACCAGAAGGCAGGACAAGAAGCAATCGGTGGAAACTAATCAAGGAGAGATCCAACCTAGAACTAAGGAGAAATTCCCCATCAGTGGAACTGCTTGCCACCAGAAGTTGTGGGTGCTCCGTCACAGGAGGTTTTCAAAAACAGTCAAACCATTAATTAATTAATACCCCAATGAACCAAACGATGGCTGGATCAAGACATATCGTATCAAACATGCCAGCAGGCAGCATTCAAATCAAAATATAGCTCAACATCTCGAGATTGCAAGCGAGCGGCGGTTGGAAGAAATTAAGAGACCGGACGTGAATCGTGAACAATGATATGCTGCTGAACAGAAAACAGACGTTTCTCATTTCCTACTTTGAAGAGAGGCACACGGAGGATTGTGCACCCAAGAGGGCTGTAGAGAGGAAGACGAAGCGAGTCCAGCATCTGGGCTAGGCCCGACGGAACGGTGCTCAAATCAAATCAAACTTTCATTAAGGCCTTTGGGCCAGAGAAATGGAAAGAAGCATCGCAATTAAAAACACACACACACACACAGACCCACATGCTAGAATGGAGGCACAAGGCAATAAAGGAAAAAACAAGTCCAATTGCTTCCTTGAAAAAGCACCTTTGGGACAACCATGACCTGGATGACTGAGAATCTCTACCGACTTTTTAGCTGTACAATTTGGGATGAACACTTTTTGAATGGGGTGGGAGGAGGAATGGATTTCCAAAGGAAAAAATTGCAGACTACAGGAAACCTTTGCACTTCTCAGGTGACCCCGAGGACACAGAGAAACCTCCAAGTGGCCTCAACAGCTCTCTGAAAGGATGCAAATGACCAGCTGTCTGCAAGGAGTATCAATCCTTTCCTTCCCCACCATCCAGTCAGAGCTGAAGAAGCTCCTTGATTGAGAAATGAAAAATCTTCAAAGAAAAACCACAAAGTCCAGTTGCCTCCTGAAAAAAAAGCACCCTTGGGACCCCACAGACACATAAATACTGATTTAAAAAAAAAACATTTATCTCCTGCTTGCAAACTCTTTACTTACGACTAGAATTGAGCCCCACATTTCTGCTGCTAAACAAGACAATTGTTAAGGTGCGTTTTGTCCCATTTTACAACCTTTCTTGCCACGGTTGTTAAGTGAATCCCTGCAGCGATTCCCGGTTGTTAAGTGAATCCGGCTTCCCCATTGATTTTGCTTGTCAGAAGATCGCAAAAGGGGATCATGTGTAACCCCGGGGACAATGGTACCGTCATAAATACGAGTCGGTGGCCAAGCGTCTGAATTTTGATCCTGGGAATGCTGCAAGTGGTTGTAAAGTGGGAAAAGCGCACACTTTTTCTCAGCGCCGTTGCAGCTTCTGTCACTAAATGAACGGTTGTAAGTCGAGGACTGCCTTTCGTTTATGTTTTTCCGGCTTCGCCACAACGCTTTAATAATAATAATAATAATAATAATAATAATAATAATAATAATAATAATAATAATAATAATAATAATAATAATAATAATAATAATAATAATAATAATAATAATAATAAAGTTGGAAGGGACCTTGGAGGTCTTCTAGTCCAACCCCCTGCATAGGCAGGAAACCCTACACCACTTCAGACAAATGGTTATCCAACATCTTCTTAAAAACTTCCAGTGTTGGAGCATTCACAACTTCTGGAGGCAAGCTGTTCCACTGATTAATTGTTCTGTCAGGAAATTTCTCCTTAGTTCTAAGTTGCTTCTCTCCTTGTTTAGTTTCCACCCATTGCTTCTTGTCCTGCCCTCAGGTGCTTTGGAGAATAGTTTGACTCCCTCTTCTTTGTGGCAACCCCTGAGATATTGGAAGACTGCTATCAGGTCTCCCCTAGTCCTTCTTTTCATTAAACTAGAAACTAAACTAAACTAACTTTGATGGTTTCGGTGTTTTCCTGGACTGCCAAGGAGTGTTTGGTCTTTCATTTTGAGTTTTTTAAATCTTGCTGGTTGCCACACGCAGGAATGCAGGCATGTTTTTCGAGGCAGGGAAGGTGGAAATGTAATCAAGGGCGCAAAAGCCCTCTGGGGTGGGATTGGCTTTGTAGTCCTTGCAATTAAAAGCAGCCCATTTAAGGTCTCTGACTCATCCCGCCCACGCCTTCCGCGGGTACGCTCAACGGGACTTTCCGGAGCCCGTCTCGCACGCTTCCAGACGGGCGCCACAAACAGTGCAAGGTTTGGATGTTGAAGGTTGCTAATGGAAGATAATGGATGGATCTCGCTTTTTTGGTGGGGGGGGAAGGAGAGTTGTTCTGGTTGTTGTTGTTGTTTTACACAAAAAAAAGCCATGCAGATAAAAGCTTTCGGCTGTTGGTCAGCAGGGCAAAATTAGTCCTTTGGGGAAATTTTGCACACACAGCAGGAAACAGAGAAGGCGGGGGAGGTTAGTGGAGATGGAAAAAGAAAAGGTTGGAGATTTTGTAATCCTGTCTTGGAGAGGGTTTAGACACAGCCCAGGAGCTGGTCAGGCTACTGGATGCCTTCGGTGGAGCCAGTGGTGGGTTCCTACCGGTGCGGTCCATTCTATAGCACCGGTAGCGGCCTGCTGGTGAGGTCACAGTACCGGTGCGGTCGGTTGCCGGTGCTTGGGCGCCGCCATGAAAAAAATTTTTTTTAAATTTTTCTTTTACATTTTCTTCTGCGCATGCCCAGAAGCTGAGCTTCCGGCACTGTGCATGCGCTGCCTTCCTACCCCACAGTGAGTCCAAGCAGGGGAGGATGGCTGTGGGAGCGCTTGAGATGCTGAAAGAATGGGCGGCAGGAGCTATCTCCATTCCCCTCCCTTCAGCAGTCCGAGAAGCCACGAACGCGCGGTGATGATCCCAGGCATTTTCGCATGTTTGAGGCTTCTCGAGCTGCTGAGGGGAGGGGGAATGGGCGGCAGGAGCCTAGGATCATCGAATGGGGAGAAGCATCCTAGAAGAACTGCTGCCGCAGTCTTGCTGCTCCCGCTGCGGGGGGCTGCATTGAGGGTGGGCAATGCTTCTCCGGCCGCTGCCAAGCTCCCGAGGCCATGCCCACCCGGTCACATGGCTGGCAAGCCACACCCACAAAATAAGCCACGCCCACAGAGTGGTAGTAAAAAATTAGGAACCCGCCCCTGGGTGGAGCCCTCCAGAGTGGATGGAGTAGCGTGGGGAGGGTAGGAGAAAAAAGGAACTCTATCCATCCACCCACCCACCCATCCAGGTTTTTTTTTTAAATTTATAGACGTATTTATCCAATTTATATAACTGCCCATCTCCTTCCGAAGGGGACATTGGGCAATATAAAACTAGCTGGATAACTTTGGGCCAAACATCGGGAGATTGTGAGTTCTAGTTCTAGTCCGCCTCAGACATGGAAGCTGGCTGGGTGACGTTGGGCCAATCACCAGGAGACAGGGATTTCTAGTCCCGCCTTAGGCATGAAAGCCAGCTGGGTATCTTTGGGCCAATCACCAGTAGACGGGGAGTTCTAGTCCCGCCTTAGACAGGAAAGCCGCCTGGGTGACTTTGGGCCAATCACCCGGAGATGATGAATTCTAGTCCCGCCTTAGGCATAAAAGCCAGCTGGGTGACTATGAGCCAATCACCAGGAGATGGTGAGTTCTAGTCCTGCCTTAGAGATGAAAGCCAGCTGGGTATCTTTGGGCCAATCATCAGGAGACAGTGAGTTCTAGTCCCGCCTTAGGCATGGAAGCCAACAGGGGCCAGTCAACTCCTGCTTGAGCAGGGGGTTGGACTAGATGACCTACAAGGTCCCTTCCAACTCTAATAATAAATCTAAATCTAAATCTTGGTCCAGCCCACCTCACAGGGTTGTTTTGGGGAAAACAGAAGGGTGGCAAGGATGGCTGGGGGATTCTGGAAGTCCACCTATCTTAATAGTTGAGAAACACTGTGCTAGATAATTGAATATTATTTATTTGCATTTGCAAGCTGCCCAATTGCAAAGGACTCTTTTAGGTTTATGCTTAAAATGCCCAGCAAATAAATTCTGGTTTTCGGCTGACACTCTAACTGGGCATCTGCCTGCCATCTTATGCCATCTTAATCCAGCTTTCCTGTCTCCGTGCAGAGCCTCCCACCCCATCATCCCCAGCGAGACCCATCAGCATGGCACAGGGGCATGGGGCTGGCATCCACCTCCTCCCCAAGGATTCTGTTTGGTTTTCAAATATCAAAGGGCAACTGTTATCTTCGGTGGCATCGAGGCAAGACTGTACAACCAGATCTGGCCAGGATCCAGCGGGTCACTGCCCGGAGATCTATTAGCGAGTGGCGCCTTGCAAAAAGAAAAATATTTATCCACCCACGAGTGGCGAAATAGACACCCTGCAAGAGGAAGAGGAACCTCCTTACCTAAGAGGGTTTCAGTGGGCAAAATTGGGGGTAGGGATGACCACCCCGAATTTTTGACTTTAGGGGAACAAGGACTCCACTGAAAAAAAATCCCTGCTCGGGGGGAAAATACAGATAGTCACAAATAGAATAACAGAGTTGGAAGGGATCTTGGAGGTCTTCTAGTCCAACCCCCTGCTTAGGCAGGAAACCGTATACCATTTCAGACAAATGTTTATCCAATCTCTTCTTAAAAACTTCCAGTATTGGAGCATTCATAACTTCTGGAGGCAAGCTGTTCCACGGATTAATTGTTCTAACTGTCAGGAAATTTCTCCTAAGTTCTAAGTTGCTTCTCTCCTTGTTTAGTTTCCACCCATTGCTTCTTGTTTTACCCTCAGGTGCTTTGGGGAATAGTTTGACTCCCTCTTCTTTGTGGCAACCCCTGAGATATTGGAAGACTGCTATCATGTCTCCCCTAGTCCTTCTTTTCATTAAACTAGACATACCCAGTTCCTGCAACCGTTCTTCATATGTTTTAGCCTCCAGTCCCCTCATCATCTTTGTTGCTCTTCTCTGCACTCTTTCTAGAGTCTCAACACCCTTTTTACATCGTGGCGACCAGAACTGAATGCAGTATTCCAAGTGTGGCCTTACCAAGGCCTTATAAAGTGGTATTAACTCTTCCCGTGATCTTGATTCTATCCCTCTGTTAATGCAGCCTAGAACTGTGTTGGCTTTTTTATTTAGATAGATAGATAGGTAGGTAGGTAGGTAGGTAGGTAGGTAGGTAGGACTACCTATAATGCTTCAGGTGAGGGCACTCTTCCAGTTCATGGTAAGGGCTGAAAATCCAGATTAACCAGTTCTAAAACAGGCACTTTGCAAAGGTACCAGATCAGTGACCAAATCCTGCAGGGTCCAGTTGCAGAGGTGAGTGGATCACACGTGCGATTTTCAAAAATAAATTGAACGACCATTGATCTGAAACGCCATAGGATCTCCTGCTTGAGCAGGGGGTTGGACTAGAAGACCTCTAAGGTCCCTTCCAAGCCTATGATCTCTCCATTCTAGGTTGTTATGGAGAGCAACCACTCAGTAAAGGCATTCCTTTACTGCTGGAGTCGCCATGGAACTGTTGTGGAAGTAACCGCCTGTAATCCAATTAGATGGTTTAACATGTAAATAGGGGTTCTATAGCCATCGGTGCCATCTTCAGCCCATGTGGCCGGGCCATATACCTGGATAATTCTTTCAGGAGGCCATTCATCATCTTTCCAAGTACCCATTTGTAATCCTTCAATCACTGAAGTGTCGATGGCCTGCCGAGAACGAATGTTCCCAACTTCATCATAGACAGGTACACCCAATACTTGAGCCGAGGTGGCGCAGTGGTTAAAAGCAGCACTGCAACCTTCAGCTGATTGCTAGTTCAGCAGTTCGGCAGTTCGAATCTCACCGGCTCAAGGTTGACTCAGCCTTCCATCCTTCCGAGGTGTGTAAAATGAGGACCCAGATTGTTGGGAGCAAGAGGCTGAACTCTGTAAACTGCTTAGAGAGGGCTGTAAAGAACTATGAAGCGGTATATAAGTCTACGTGCTATAAGTGCTATTCCTTGACCTACGATCCCTTTCTTCAAAATTTCGATGGATTCCTTCTCCCCCCCCCCCCTGGGCCAAAAAAAAAAGATACGATCCAGATCTGAAGTGCCAAAGGTTGTTCCCCTGGTCACATGGCTTCATTTTGGGAACTCAGCAAGAGGTCACATTTATGGCCGTATGCACATCCCATGGTCATGAGACTGGAATTTATGACATTTTTGCTCCGAATGTGTGTGTGTGTGTGTGTGTGTTTGTGTGTGTGTGTGTGTATCTCTATCTCTATCTTTATCTTTATGTATAGATAGATAGATAGATAGATAGATAGATAGATAGATAGATAGATAGATAGATAGATAGATAGATAGATAGACAGACAGATGATAGATGTTAGACAGACAGACAGACAGACAGACAGACAGACAGACAGACAGACAGACAGACAGATAGATGATGGATGGATGGATGGATGGATGGATGGATGGATGGATGGATGGATAGATAGATAGATAGATAGATAGATAGATAGATAGATAGATAGATAGATAGATAAATAGATAAATAGATAAATAGATAAATAGATAGGAGAGGGGGGGGGGGAGAGAGAGAGATACAGATACAGATACAGATATAGATGCGCTTTTCGGCAAAAAACGCCCCATAATGAACAATGCATTCACTTAATGACAGCAGTGCTATGTAAATGGTTGTAAAATCTGGTCAGTCAGCTGATGCTCCTCATTGCAGGTTCAGTCTGTGGAACTCACGGCCACAAGATGGGGCAATACAGGTAATCCTCGACTTACTCCCAGAATCCTGCAGCTATCAAGGGTGAGCTGCGACTCCCAGCATTCCCCAACCGGCATGGGGAGGCTTCAATATCCAGAATGCTGCGGCCCCCTGACTAGAGGTAGGAATTAAATCACTTTCTGGATTCAAACCATCCATTAAACCGTATTAACCGAACAGGCTGGGCTGCTGCCACCATTTAAACCACAAACCAGGTGGATGCTAACCAATTTTGGCAGGTCTTGTGAATACACCTATTAGGCCTTCACCTGGCCAGGTGAAGCAAACCCATCCGGTTGCAGCTGCAAAGATGCCACCATGCACCCATGCATTCAGCAGCTCTGGGTCTCTGGAATGGGCAGAATTGACTGGTCCCTGGTGCTCTCTGAGCTTGATGGTTTTCTCACGGACATTTCATGACCCAACTAGATCACATCATCAGTGCTAAAAAGGATGGGGATTTGCAGAGAGGAGGAGGAGGAGGAGGACTGTAGGGTCGTTGGTGCTCTTGGAGCTTGGTAGTTTTCTTGCCGACGTTTCATTACCCAACTAGGTAACATCATCAGTGCTAGAAGGTTGAGTGTTAACCCTTCTCCTTTTTAGCACTGATGATGTTACCTAGTTTGGGTAATGAAACGTCTGCAAGAAAACAAGCAAGTTCTGAGACCACTAAGGACCCCACATTCCTCCTCCTCCTCCTCTTTTCCCCAAACCCTCTCCCTTCTAGCACTGATGATGTTACCTAGTTGGGTAACGAAACGTCTGCAAGAAAACCATCACACTCAGAGAACACCAAGGACCTCAGAGTTTTCCTCCTCCTCCTCCTCCTCCTCCTCCTCCTCCTCCTCCTCCTCCTCCTCCTCCTCCTCCTCCTCCTCCTCCTCACCAACAGCTTCCTGGGCCACCAGAAGAGGCAGAATTGAGGGGTCCTGATGATGTTACCTAGTTTGGGTAATGAAACGTCTGCAAGAAAACAAGCAAGCTCAGAGCCTAGAGGTGGAGCTCTTGCCTCACAATCAGGAGGTTGTGAGTTCAATCCTAGGTAGAGGCAGATGTAGGGTCTCCTGGTTGGACTAGATCAGTGCTCCCCAACCTTTTGTCACCCTCGGCACACCATAGCCTCTCCCAAAATTCCACGGCACACCACATACAAAAATTGGATAAAAAACAAATATAATATTTAAAATATCGTTTTGAAGAGTATAATAGTATAGGAATGTCAAACTGGGCATAACAGAATTACTTGATTTATTATTTTATTTGATAATTAGGTAGGTCAGTGGTGGCCAACCTTAATGATACCATGCGCCAATTGGCCCAGGCGTCCCGGGTGGGCGGGCCCGCCTGGATGCCGCCATTTGAGTTTTGCCCTCTGCGCATGCGCAGAACGCTGTGCGCATGCGCAGAGGGCAAAAGACCGTAAATGGCGGCGTCCAGGTGGGCGGGGGAAGTGGCCGGGGGCTACTTCCCCCACCTGCTTCTTCGGCTTGAGTTTTAAAAGAAAGCAAAACGTGGGCGGGAGAGGCAGGTCTTGCTCATTAAGCCTCACTGCAGCGGCCAGTGAGGCTTAATGAGCAAGACCTGCCTCTCCCGCCCACGTTTTGCTGTCTTTTATAACTCAAGCCGCCCAAGGCAGCCCAGAGCAGACAAGTCAATCCAGCAAGTGAGGAGGCGTCGGCAAGAGGCGGAGCTTGGTGTCAAGGAAGTTTGCTGGCTTAAGAAGCAGACATCCCTGTCGCCCTCCCTTTCGGCTCCGCCTCTTGCCGACGCCTTCCTCACTCACGCCCTGCCAAACCCGAAATCAAGCCAGCCCTAGCGCGAGACGCGTGAGACTGCTTTCCAGGCTGTATGTGGAAGCTGAAGAGCCTTACCGGTAGTTTGGGAGAAAGAAAGTTTTTTGCTGCTTTTGCTTTTGAGTGCACTGAAGGAAAGCAGCAAAAAACTTTCTTTCTTTCTCCCAAACTACCAGTAAGCCTCTTCAGCTTCCACAAACAGAAGCGGCAGGTAGGAGGACTCGCGCCCCACCCCGCCACACCCCCCTGCCAAGCCTCAAATCAAGCCAGCCCGCGACTGGAGCTACCGGGAAAAGTCCCAGGTAGGACGCGCGCCTCGTCCCGCCCGCCAGTCCTGCCCCGCCCGCCCTGCCAACCCCCAGCACGAGACGCGTGTCCTACCTGGGACTTTTCCCGGTAGCTCCAGTCACGTTCCTTGCTACTATAATAGCGTCTAGAGCAGAGCAGCCCCTTCCAAAAGATCGCGAGACGTTATCTTTTGGAAGGGGCTGCTCTGCTCTGGATGCTATTAGCAAGGAACGTGACTGGAGCTACCGGGAAAAGTCCCAGGTAGGACGCATGCCCCGTCCTGCCCACCAGTCCTGCCCCACCTGTCCTGCCAACCCCCAGCGCGAGACGCGTGTCCTACCTGGGACATGCCCTGGTATCTCCTCCTCGCGTTCCTCGCTGTTGTGTCCAGGGCAGCAGGTCTGCTCATTAAGCCTCGCTGCAGCGGCCAGCAGGCTTAATGACCAGACCTGCCTCTCCCGCCCACATCTTGCTGTGTTTTAAAAGACAGCAAGTCACACGGGCGGGAGAGGCATCAGCCATTGGATGATTGCAATGTGCCACTTGCAATCATCCAATGCGCCACATTTGGCGCATGCGCCACGGTTTGGCCAGCCCTGAACTATGCGAACTTAAAAATTAGAACACAGTGCAGAAAATGACAGATAGGTAATACCTAATAATGAACACTGCTCTGTCCAGGCCCTGTAGACTTGTGATCAGGACAATCGTGAGCGGGGGAAGGGGAGGATAGAACTTCTCGGACTCAGAACTGTAGGGCCATGGCCGCACATCGAATGCAACAAAACGTTGCTGGGCAAAATCTAGCATTCGGTGGGCGGCAGGCCATTCTGGATATGACACGAGCTTTTGCCACGGCACACTTGGCATGGCCTCACGGCACACCAGTGTGCCGCGGCACACTGGTTGGGGAGCACTGGACTAGATGACCTGCAAGGTCCCTTCCAACTCTGTTAATATGTTAAGCACCAAGGACCCCAGAGTCCTCCTCCTCTTCCTTCTCTTCCCCCTCCTCCTTCCTCTTCTCCACAAACCCCACTCCCTTCTAGCACTGATGATGTTACCTAGTTTGGGTAATGAAACGTCTGCAAGAAAACAAGCAAGCTCAGAGAGCATCAAGGACCCCAAAGAAAGAAGCAACCTGGAATTAAGGAGAAACTTCCTAACCGTGAGGACAATTAACCAGTGGAACAGCTTGCCACCAGAAATTGTGGGCACTTCATCACTGGATGTTTTTAAGAAGAGACTGTATAACCATTTATCTGAAATAGTATAGGTTCTCCTGCTTCAGCAGGGGGCTGGACTAGAAGACCTTCAAAAGGTCCCGTCTAGCTCATTCATTTCTCCTCCTCCTCCTCCTCCTCTCCACACGCTCCTCTCCCTTCTAGCACTGATGATGTTACCTAGTCGGGTCATGAAACGCCTGCAAGAAAACCGCCCAGCTCCGGGAGCACCGAGGACCCCTCATGTCAACCCCGAGCTGCAAATATTTGTATTAGTTACAAGCAGAACTGACGATTTGCAAAGCGAGATATATATATATATATATTCCTTGTCTTGCTCTTGCTACAGACGATCCAAACTCAACTGCAGAAAATACAACTTCAGCAACAGAGTGATCAATGCCTGGAATGCACTACCTGACTCTGTGGTTTCTTCCCCAAACCCCAAAAACTTTAACCTTAGACCAGGGGTCTCCAACCTTGGCAACTTTAAGACTTGTGGACTTCAACTCCCAGAGTTCCTCAGCCAGCTTTGGAGACCCCTGCCTTAGACTGTCTACAGTCGACCTCTCCTCGTTTCTAAGAGGTCTGTAAGGGGCGTGCATAAGCGCACCACTGTGCCACCGTCCCTGTCCTACTGTCCTATTGTCCTCTTTTATCGTTACTTTTTACTTATGTTACGTTTATACAAACAACTACTATACTGTGCATGCTTGACAAAATAAATAAAATAAAATATAATAAAACTTTGCGAGAACATCCTGTTTGTTTATATTTTTCTCTCGCCTCCGGTAAGAAAAGCAACTCAATGCATGAGGAAACTTTCTCCTACGCTGGAGGAGTAGGTGCTACGTGCCAGGCCAAGCATCAGACATGGCCACCGACTACTTTCCTCCGAGGCAGAGGAGGGGCTGCTGGGTTTATGATCCTCAGCCAGAGGTTTTGCAAGCGGAGGAAAAGTTTCCCAGCTAAAGAACCGACCAACCGACCGAGCAGCGCGCTTGCATCAGGACTTCTCCTCCCCTGCCTGTTGCACCATTTACACATTTGCACACTCCTTCGCAAAAAGCAAAAAATAAATAAAAGCCCCACCCCTCCCCGGTTCCTTTGCAGCTGCCTCTGTGGTTGGATCTGGGGTTACGGCAGACTTCTGTCCGGATGAGTTTAATCTAGCTTTTAACGCCTTAATAAATCCGGCACGGCTTTTCGGATTTTAACGCTTGTCAGGAAAGGCCGATTCATGGGTGGGATTTATCGCCACAGTTGGGGAAGTAAGGCAAGTTGCTTTTGAATTAAATGAAGTAAAAGAAGCAGCCCAACATGCTGTACAGGGAGTCCTTGACTTACAATGCTTCACTTAGTGATCGTTCGAAGTTATGACGGCACTGGAAAAAGGGGCTTTTGACCATTTTTCACACTTACTGCCGTTGTGGTTTTTCACACCATTGCAGTACCCCCTGGTCAGGTAGTTAAAACTCAAACACTTGGCAACTGACACATATTTATGAGAGTCGCATCGTCCCCTTTTGTGACCTGTTTTTTGTAAAGTTTTTTATTTTTTCATTACACACATATAAAAACATTCTTTTTCCATCAGCAGTGTGTCGTCTGCTTATACAACTTTTTCTTATACCTTTTTACAATTTTCTCTCATTAAATTCCCTTTTATTCTTTTTTAACGTATTACACATTTTACCTTGATATATTACATTTCTTACTCATTTGCTTTCTTCAGTTCCACACTCCTTTCTTTTTTTCTATCCACTAGTAAAACATCTCCCAACCCGCATAATCTTCTGTCTGTTTCTTTATCTCTAATTGCTAATGTTAGTCTATTCATTTCTGCACAATCTAATATTTTCCTTATCTCCTCTTCTTCTTCTTCTTCTTCTTCTTCTTCTTCTTCTTCTTCTTCTTCTTCTTCTTCTTCTTCTTCTTCTTCTTCTTCTTCTTCTTCTTCTTCTTCTTCTTCTTCTTCTTCTTCTTCTTCTTCTTCTTCTTCTTTTCCTGACAGTGAGAACAATTAACCAGTGGAACGACTTGCCTCAAGAGGTTGTAGGTGCTGCAACACTTTTTAAAGAAGAGGTTAGACAACCATTGGTCTGAAATGGTGTCGGGTCTCCCGCCTGACGGGGTTGGACTAGAAGACCTTCACGGTCCCTTCTAATTCTGTTATGGATTGTATTGCCTCTTTAAAAAGAAAGACACACGCTCGCCTGTTTTGTAATCCTTCTTTGCAGATATATAATAGGAGGGCACTGCTTCCTCTCCTCTCAGCAGAGGGCAGCCTCCTCGTCTTCACACACCCCATTCCCTTCTAGCCCTGATGATGTTACCTAGTTGGGTCATGAAATGTCTACAAGAAAACCATCCAGCTCTGAGAGCACCAAGGACTCCATTGTGCTTCTTCCCCCACCTCCTCCTCCTCCTCCTCCTGCTCTCCATAACCCCCTCCCTTCTAGCCCTGATGATGTTACCTAGCTGGGTCATGAAACGTCTGCAAGCAAACCACCAAGTTCAGAGAGCACCAAGGACCCCACGGTGCCTCTTCCCCCTTCCCCTCCCCCCTTCCTCCTCCTCCTCCTCTCTTCAAACCCCACACCCTTCTGACACTGATGATGATCTCTAGTTGGATCATGAAACGTCTGCAAGAAAACCACCAAACTTAGAGAGCACCAAGGACCCCACAGTTCTCCTCCTCCTCCTCTCTACAAACTGCACTTCCTTCTATGGTGACATAGTAACATCCCTGATGATGTTACGGTGCTCAGGTCCCGAATCCGGGCTGCCAATTTTGCAGCTGACAAACTCAATGTCTTTAACCCCTGTGGTAGGAGGATGGATTAAATTGGGTGAATTGGGTGCATTGTGTGAATCGAAGAATGGGGAGACCAACAGTCAAGCCTGCACTAACGAAGAAGAATCAGGAATCAGGATCAAGCAATAGAATAGGAATAGGAATAATAGAAATAGAAATAATAAATAGAAATGGAAATGATAGAAATAGAAATGATAGAAATACAAATAGAAATAATAGAAATAGAAATAATAGAAATAGAATAGAATGGAATCTGGAAGGAGCCTTGGAGGTTTTCTAGTCTAGCCCCCTGCTCAAGCAGGAGACCCTAGACCAGCGGTTCCCAACCTGGGGGTCGCAACCCCTTTGGGGGTCGAACGACCATTTCCCAGGGGTCGCCCCAGCATCCTCAGCTCCCCCCCCCCACTGCCACAAGCCTGGCCATATCGGCTCAACTCGCCCGAGCCCTCAGATTGGTTGGGAGAGGTGCCATTCGGGAAGAGGCGCCCCAGCCGATA
Source organism: Diadophis punctatus similis (assembly GCA_023053685.1). Lineage (NCBI taxonomy): Eukaryota > Metazoa > Chordata > Lepidosauria > Squamata > Dipsadidae > Diadophis > Diadophis punctatus. The sequence continues at coordinate 80,798,613 of JALIGW010000005.1, read as the reverse complement.
AAGAGAAGAGCTGCAGACGGAGCCCTGGCCCTGGCGGACTTTCCACGGCCCCTCTGCCTGCCTTTGGGTGGTGGGGGATCCCGGCGTGGGCATCGCGGTTTCCAGCCCCGCTGGCTTCGCATGTTGCTTCTGGGAGCTTTTCGGGCCCCGTCGCAAAAGGCGCGCATGACTTCGGCAGGACCGGGGACAGGCGGCTGCCCGGAGAGAGCCATCCCCTTCGCCCCGAACGCTACAGGTAGACGAGAGAGACTCTGCGAAGGGGGCGGCTCTCTCCGGGCCGCCGCCTGTCCCGGGCCCCGCCGAAGTCATGCACGCCTTTCGCGACGAGGCTCGCAAAGCTCCCAGAGGCAACACGCGAAGCGAGCGGAGACCTCGCCCGGATCTGGAGACTTCGCCCGGACGCCACCATTTGGGTTCTTTGACCCTCTGCGCATGCGCAGAAGGCTTTGCGCATGTGCAGAGGGTCAAAGAACCCAAATGGTGGCAGCGGGGTGGGTCGCGGTGGGGCCGCAGGGGCGGGTCGCGGGTCGCGGCATTAGGAAGGTTGGGAACCGCTGCCCTAGACCATTTCAGACAAGTGACTGTTCAGTCTCTTCTTAAAAACCTCCAGTAACGAAGCACCCACAACATCTGGTGGCATGTTGTTCCACTGGTTAATTGTCCTCACTGTTAGGAAATTTCTCCTTAATTCCAGGTTGCTTCGCTCCTTGATTAATTTCCAACCATTGTTTCTTGTCCTGCCTTCTGGTGCTTTGCAAAATAAGTTGACCCCCTCTTCTTTGGGGCAACCCCTCAAATACTGGAAGACTGCTATCATGTCCCCCCTAGTCCTTTTTTTCTCTAGACTGGCCAAACCCAAATCCTGCAACCGTTCTTTATATGTTTTAGTCTCCAGGCCTTTAATCATCTTGCTTGCTCTTCTCTGCACTTTTTCCCAGAGTCTCAACATTTTTTTTATAATGTGGTGACCAAAACTGGATGCAAGTATTCATCATACGGACACAAGGCTCCTTCTTCCCTGTGATATTCGGGCAGACCTGACCGGCCAAGGGTGCAGGACCCAGATTACAGAGGGCAGGATTCCCAGCGCTGGCCGGCCCTGATAGAGCCCGCATCTCTCCTCCTCCGAACCACCACATTTTTCCTCTTCCTCTTCTGCAAGCTCACTTAGCCAGTTGGGAGGGTGTGAACGGTGCTGGTTTTGCAAACCGGAGATAAGCTAGCTTTTCCTTCTCTGCCTACCCCACTCCGGCCTTCTGGGAGAGCCCTGAACGCTTCCAATTTAGATCGGAGTTTTTAACAGATTAACAGAGTTGGAAGGGACCTTGGTGGTCTTCTAGTCCAGCCCCCCACCTAAGCAGGAGACTCTACACCATTTCTGACAGATGGCTGTCCAGTCTCTTCTTGAAAGCTTCCAGTGATGAAGCTCCCACAACTTCCGAAGGCAACTTCTGTTCCATGGGTTGATTGTTCTCACTGTCAGAAAATGTCTCCTTAATTCCAGGTTGAATCTCTCCTTGTTCAATTCAGCTTCAATAGAAAAATTTTCTACAGAACAGGAACAGAACAACAGAGTTGGAAGGGCCCTTGTAGGTCATCTAGTCCAACTCCCTGTCCAAGCAGGAGACTACACTATTTCTGACAGATGGCAGTCCAGTCTCTTCTTGAAAGCTTCCAGTGATGAAGCTCCCACAACTTCCGAAGGCAACTTCTGTTCCATTGGTTGATTGTTCTCACTGTCAGAAAATTTCTCCTTATTTTCAGGTTGAATCTCTCCTCCTTCAGTTTTCATCCATTCTTCCTTGTCTGGCCTTCAGGTGCCTTGGAAAATAGTTTGGCCCCCTCCTCTCTGTGGCAGCCCCTCAAATATTGGAAGACTGCTATCATGTCTCCCCTGGTCCTTCTCTTCACTAGACTGTCCATGCCCAGTTCCTGTAACCATTCTTTATATGTTTTAGTCTCCAGTCCCCTGATCATCTTGGTTGCTCTTCTCTGTGCTCTTTCCAGAGTCTCAACATCATTTTTATAGTGTGGTGACCAAAACTGGATGCAGTACTCTAGGTGTGGCCTTGCTAAGGCTTTATAGAGTGGTATTAGTACCTCCCTTGATCTTGATTGTATCCCTCTGTTAATGCAATTTAGGATTGCGTTGACTTTTTTGGCTGCCGCTGCAAAAGGTCCCAGATTAAGTACAACCATTAGTTTAGTGTAAGGTGACCAGACATCCCGCTTTTGGCGGGACAGTCCCGCTTTTTAATAATTTGTCCCGCGTCCTGCGGCGTTTCAAAAAAGTCCCGCTTTTTGAATTTGAATTTGCCCTGCACACCCCTCTGCCTCCTGCCTCGCCTGCCTCCTCCTGCCAGGCGGGGAGGGAGGGCAGTGAGAGGGGCAGCGGCGGTCTTGCCTGTTCGTCGCCGCAGAGCCGAAGAAGCTGGTGGCATTCGCGGCATGGGGCTTTCCCCGGCTGCTGGGACGCAGCCATTTGTGTTCTTTTGCCCTCTGCGCAAGCAGAACGCTTTGCGCATGCGCAGAGGACAAAAGAACGCAAATGGCGGCTTCCCGGCGGCCGGGGAAAGCGGGTGGGGGAAGCCCCATGCCATGAACGCCACCAGCTTCTTTGGCTCTGCGGCGACGAACAGGCAAGACCACACCTGGCTGCGATGAAGGGGGGGTGTTTGGGGGGGTGCACAAAGCTGCAGGATAAGAGAGACGGACCCCTCCCATCTTGCTCCCCTAGAAACCCCCCCCATCAATGGTGTCCCGCTTTACAAATATTAAAATCTGGTCACCTTAGTTTAGTGACTGTTCAAAGTTACAACAGCACTGAAAAAAAGTGACTTAGGACCATTGTTCACACTTATGACCATCACAGCATCCCCGTGGGCGCCTAATCAAAATTCAGACGTTTGGCCACTGACTCACATTTATGATGGTTGTGGTATCTTGGGCTCATGTGATCCCCTTTTGCGATCTTCTGACAAGCAAAGTCCATGGGTGAGAAAGCCAGATTCACGTAACAATCATGTGACTAACTTAATGACTGCAGCAATTCGCTTAACAACGGGGGTGAGAAAAGGTCGTAACATGGGGCAAAAGTCACTGAACAACTTTCTTGCTTAGCAACATAGATTCTCGCTCGATTCCGGTCGTAAGTCAAGGACTGCCTGTATAACAAAAGACTTGCAATGATTTCCTTGTTTGTGACTCACATGTTAAGGTGAGCAAAGCGTGTTCTATGCTTAACTAGGTTATTTAAAGGCAGAGGGGCAACATGTAAAAATTTATGTTCTGTACTTGTGGCTTAGTTAGCCATTTGCAAAAATCCAGCCCCACTTGGTTCCTCCGTGGTTTGGGCACCATGCAAATTTAGAAAACAAGCATATTAAATAATGAGAGGAAGCGACGTGATATGCAAAGGTTGCTTATGGTTAGATTTCTGGAATAAGCCAGGATTGTGGGTCCCTGAATGTTGATTTAGGGGTTGCATTGAAACCTGAGAAGCAGAAAAGCCACAGGATTAGAGGAGGGGTAGAGACATTCTCAACGTGTAGGAAAAGAGTTGGACTAAATTAAAGTATTTCCTAATTTTGCCCACTTTAAGAAGCGTGGACATCAGCTCCCAGAATTCCGCAGCAAGGCTGGCTGGGGAATTCTGGGAATTGAAATCCACATTTGTTGGCTGAAGAAATTCTGAAAGTTGAGAATAACGCATGCCAGCTCATGAATTCTGGGAAATGAAGTCCACAGTTGTTGGCTGAGAAATTCTGAAAGTTGAAAATAATGTGTGCCGGCTAGGGAATTCTGGGAATTGAAGTCTGTGCATGCTAGCTGGGGAATTCTGGGAACTGAAATCCATACTTGTTGGCTGAGGAATCCTGAGAGTGGAAAACCAAGCATTTTGGGTAGGGAATTCTGGGAACTGAAGTCCACACACCCTGGGTGTGGAATTCTGAGAACTGAAGTCCCCGCCTGCTGGCTGGGGAATTCTGGGAATTGAAGTCCACGCATCTTAAAGTTGTCCAGCCGTGGAAACCCTGCCTTAAACTGAGATAAGTGCTAACTTTATCAGTGGTGAAGCAGAGGCCTGGCTTGGAAGGGAGGGGGACTTTATCTGTGGGCCCCCGTTGAAAATTCACCCCTCGCTTTGAGTAGATTCTGCCTGGCAAGATAAAGGATTTTGTGCCTAGTGGTGCCTTCTTGGTTTCATTTCCAAAACGCTCCTTGCTAATCCCAGCATTATTAAACCTGTAAACCTGGTTTGTGTGGGGGGGTATTGGATGAAATAAAATGTCGGATCAAGGAGAAAAGGGCTAATGAGCCTTCAAAGAAGCGACTTTATTTATTTATTTATTTATTTATTTATTTATTTATTTATTTATTTATTTATTTATTTATTTATTTATTTATTTATTTATTTATTTATTTATTTATTTATTTATTTATTTATCAACAAGTGCAAGGAAACAGGACACATGAAAAAAAATGGCACAAATAAATGGATATAAAGAAGCAAAACATAGCCATAAACACATAAAACGAGTACCGTATTTTTCGGAGTATAAGACGCACCTTAGTTTTGGGGGAGGAAAATAGGGGAAAACAATCTGCCTACCAGGTATTCATCTGGCTAGCGTCCTTAGTCTGGTCAGCTTCAGCACATTATTTTATTGTTTATTATTTTAAAACCCTGCAAAGACTTAGGGCTGGAAAAACCTTCTTCTGAGAGAGTAACAATGAAAGAGCCTGCAAGCCGGTAAGAGCTGGGAAGATCGTTAGCACCTGGTTAGGGCTAGAAAAAAACTTATTCGGAGCAAGTAGAGCAATGAAAAAAAACCTGCAAAGACTTAGGGCTGGAAAAACATTATTCTGAGAGAGTAACAATGAAAAAGCCTGCAAGGTAAGAGCTGGGAAGATCTGTTAGCACCTAGTTAGGGCTGAAAAAAAAGCTACATTCGAAGTATAAGATGCACCCAAATTTTCAGCCACTTTTAGGGAGGAAAAAGGTGCGTCTTATACTCCGAAAAATACGGTACATACAAATGGGTACAGTAGGACAGGGACGGTAGGCACCAGGGGTGGGTTGCTCACTTACCTCGCTCCCGTAGCCACGCGCGTGCATCTCCACGCTTCGGGGGCGCACTCGCTCGCTATGCACGCGCGCCCCCTCACACAATTTTGCTTCTGCACATGCGCAGAGGCAAAATATCGCCAAAATCACGTGCGTGCGCGCGCATCCCCTTGTGAGATTTTGGCGGGATTTTGCTTCCGCGCATGCGCAGAAGCAAAATCGCCCGAAAATCATGGGAAAAAAATGGCGACGCGCCGGGTGGACCGGCAGAGAGGGCTCCGGAGCGGTTGCGAAATCTGCCGCTCCCTACCGGAGCTGCGTACTGGGCAGCTCCGGCAGGAACCCACCTCTGGTAGGCACGTTGGTGCGCTTATGCGTGCCCCCTTGGGTTGATCCAAACTCTTTTGAAAGTCTCTCCGTTGTTTTCCTGGCCGACCCCCCAAGTATAATCTCCAAAGGGGGAAAGGGACCAATACCAAGGAGGAACCCCACCACCACACTTTGCTAAGGGGGGAGGGGGCGGCAGAGGCAGGAAGGCAGCTAGCCAGGCGGGGTGTGTATGAATGCACAGGGAGTGAAAACAGGAGATGCCACCCAGGTCGAGAAACCACAGCCTGAGTTGGCAAGTTCTGTTGGACCACATGCGTGGCACACAGCCTGCGTTAAGCGGCATGGTGTGGGGGCAGGTGGGAAGGAGGAAGGCAAGCTGAATAGGCCAAGATTCAGCATTCGGATCCAGGGTTTGTTGAACCATGGTTAGATGAACTATTCTAGAACAAACTAGTTTCACAGACCGAAGGAGTAAAGGTAAAAAGGCTTTCCAATTATCCTAGAGACTGCCAGGGACCTCCTAGGAACATAGAATGATAAGGCTGGAAGGGACCTTGGAGGTCATCTAGTCCAACCCCAGGAGACTTTACACCATTCCTGTCAATCGATTGTCCGATCTATTTTGGAAAACCTCCGGTGATGGAACACAAACAATGTTTAACCATTCCACTGATTAATTGTTCTAACTGTCAGGAAATTCCTCCTTAATTCCAGGTTGCTTCTCTCCTTGATTAGTTTCCATCCGTTGCTTATTCTCCTGCCTTCAGGTGCTTTGGAGAATAGTTTGACTCCCTCTTCTTTGTGGCAGCCCCTCAAATATTGGAATACTGCTGTCATGTCTCCCCTAGTCCTTCTTTTCACTCGACTACACACACTCTGTTCCTGTAACTGTTCACAGAATAACAGAGTTGGAAGGGACCTTGGAGGTCTTCTAGTCCAACCCCATGCTCAAGCAGGAGACCCTATACCTTTTCAGACAAATGGCTGTCCAATCTTTTCTTTAAAACCGCTAGTGATGAAGCACCCACAACTTCTAGAGGCAAGTAGTTCCAGTGGTTAATTGTTCTTCACTGTTAGAAGTTTATAGCAATAGCAATAGCACTTAGACTTATATACCACTTCATAGTGCTTTACAGCCCTCTCTAAGCGGTTTACAGAGTTCAGCATATTGCCCCCAACAATCTGGGTCCTCATTTTACCGACCTCGGAAGGATGGAAGGCTGAGTCAACCTTGAGCTGGTGGGATTTGAACAGCTGAACTGCTGAACTGCAGTGCTGCATTTTAACCACTGCACCACCTCAGCCACCTCGGCTCTCTTAAGTTTCTCCTTAATTCCAGGTTGCTTCTCTCCTAGATTAGTTTCCATCCATTGTTTTTTGTCCTGCCTTCAGATGCTTTGGAGAATAGTTTGACCCCCTCTTCTCTGGGGCAGCCCCTCAAATATTGGAAGACTTGCTATCCTATCACCCCATTGTCCTGCTTTTCATTAAACTAGACATACCCAGTTCCTGCACCCATTCTTCTTATTTGCAGTGTTCCATGTTCACATGCCTGCAACTTATGACATTGATGGAAAGTCTTCATTGTAGTTTCCAGCAAGGGATCCCCATTGCAAACAATGGGTTCATTTTATGACCGCTGCCCCCCCCCAAATGTGGCATAAAATCAGATCGTCACACGATGACCTACTGACTGATCCACATGCCTTACGACTGTAATTCCAGGCTCATGTATGGTCGGTCATAAGTCGAGGACAACCTGCAGTGGAAAAAAAGAGGAAGAGGATTTATGGATGGTGGAATAGAATAGAATAGAATAGAATAGAATAGAATAGAATAGAATAGAATAGAATAGAATAGAATAGAATAGAATAGAATAGAGAAGGGAAGGGAAGGGAATATGGAGAATAGAATAGGAATAGGATAAGGATAGACTGGAATGGAAGAGGAGAGGAGAAGAGAAGAGAGAATAGAATAGAATAGAATAGAATAGAATAGAATAGAATAGAATAGAATAGAATAGAATAGAATAGAATAGAATAGAATAGAATAGAATAGAATAGAATAGAATAGAATAGAATTCTTTATTGGCCAAGTGTGATTGGACACACAAGGAATTTGTCTTTGGTGCATATGCTCTCAGTGTACATAAAAGAAAAGATACAATTGTCAAGAATCAGGAGGTACAACACTTAATGATTGTCATAGGGTACAAATAAGCAATCAGGAAACAATCAATATTGATATAAATCGTAAAGATACAAGCAGCAAGTTACAGTCCTGCAGTCATAAGTGGGAGGAGATGGGTGATAGGAACGATGAGAAGACAAATAGTAATAGTAATGCAGCCTTAGTGAATAGTTTGACAGTGGTGAGGGAATTATTTGTTTAGCAGAGTGATGGCGTTCGGGGGGAAACTGTTCTTGTGTCTAGTTGTCTTGGTGTGAAGTGCTCTATAGTGTCGTTTTGAGGGTAGGGTTAATAATAAATAATAAATAATAAATAATAAATAATAAATAATAAATAATAAATAATAAATAATAAATAATAAATAATAAATAATAAATAATAAATAATAAATAATAAATAATAAATAATAAATAATAAATAATAAATAATAAATAATAAATAATAAATAATAAATAATAAATAATAAATAATGTATATGTATATGTATATGTATATGTATATGTATATGTATAAAATAAATAAATAAAATAAATAATAAATAAATAATAAACAAATAAAAAAAAGATTTTTCTTTAAACCACCCAGGATTGCTGAAGGCCACAGCAATGGTTGAATATCCCCTTTTATTCATCTCCCCCCCCCCCCACTTCTGACTGATTTAGGATCCCAAGAAGCCAAACCAGGTCGAGTAAACTCCTCAGAGCTGCCTTCCTGCAAGCTAAACCTTAACTGGGGTTAACCATGGTTAGGTTGTTTTGGCTTAATGCTGGACCAAGCAGCCTGCGTGAGCGAATCTCGGCTCTAGGGCCTTGAGCAAACCCAGGAAATGTGTTGATCTCATAAAATCTTTATTGGCTGTTTAATGTTTTACGCTGCGTTCTATTCAAGGTGTGGTAGCTACCCAAAGTTATCTTTGGCAAGATGGGCCACGTACAGGTACTCCTCGATCTATGACCTCAACTGAGCCTCAAATTTCTGCCGCTAAGCGAGACACTTATGTGAGTTATGCTGCTGCATTTTACCATCTTTCTCGACATTGCTGTTAAGCGAAACACTGCAGCTGTTGAGTCAGTAACGCAATTGTTAAGTGAATCTGGTGTCCTCGTTGACTTAGCTTGTCAGAAGATCACAAAAGGGGATCACTGTGACCCTGGGTACACCAAGACCGTCGTAAATATCAACTGCCATGCAACCGAAGGTAAATCACATGACCACGGCTTCAACGGTCATAAGTATGAAAACAGGGCCATGAGTCACTTTTCTTTTTCAGGGCCCTGGTAACTTGGGACGGTCACGAAACGAATGGCTGTAAGTCAAGGATTGCCTGCATTGCCCCATCTTGTGACTGTGAGTTCCACAGACTGACCCTGCCATGAGGAGAAAAGTCCTCTATATTATTTGTCTCGAATCTACGGCCTCCTGATTTTAACAGGCAGACCTCGACTTATGACCATAAGATTGATAAATAAAGGAATAAATAAATCGGCCTTTTCCGAGCCACATGGGTGCATAAATTGCACGATGACACCTGGAAGCTAGGAGGGTCTCATCATGGGGACACTCCACACCTCGAGCCCTTGCTGAGGAGATTTTTTGCAAGATTTGGGGTTTTTTCCCCCCTTTCTTTTTCACTGGAAGAAGAGAGAGAAGGAGGAGGAGGAGGAGGAAGGAGAGGAGGCAGCAATCTAATGCAATATTTCTTGTTCCTTGCATAACAGCCGGTTGGTTTGTGTTAAAGGGTATTTAAAAACTGGCGGAGTGAGATTTCGGTGTCAAGGGATCAATCTTAGATCAGATTTCCAGTTTGCACCCTGTGGGTTGGAGGCTCTGGGCCGGAGGCTTAGACCCTGTCTGCGTGCAGGTGCAGAACGGACTCATGTGGGCTGCCTCGCTCGCACACATCCTCATTTTATTATGTGTTTATTTGCATCCTGCCTGTAGCTCAAGGCAGCGAACATATGCAACACACTTTCCTGTTTTTCCCCACAACAACAACCCTGTGAGGTTGGTTGGGCTAAGCGCCATTGTGCCTACCGTCCCTGTCTTATTGTCCTATTGTCCTCATTTATCTGTACTTACCCTGTTTATGTTTATGTTTATACCTATACCTGCTATCTTGTACATGTTTGACAAACAAATAAAATAAATAAATAAAATAAATAAGAGAGAGGGACTGGCCCAAAATCACCCAGCTGGCTTTTGTTCCTGAGGTGGGACTAGAACTCACCGTCTCCTGGTGATTGGCCCAAAGTCACCCAGCTGGTTTTCATGCCTAAGGCGGGACTAGAACTCACAGATAGGTTGGTTTTCCTCCTTTCTTGAAAACTTACCGGTAAGTAGAAATGTGAGCAGCAGAAATACAGGAACAGCTAAACCAATAGATGATAGATAGATAGATAGATAGATAGATAGATAGATAGATAGATAGATAGATAGATAGATAGATAGATAGATAGATAGATAGATAGATAGATAGATAGATAGATAGATAGATAGATTATAGATAGATAGATAGATGATATAGATAGATGATAGATAGATAGATGATAGATAGATAGATAGATAGATGATAGATAGATAGATAGAGATAGATAGATGATGATGATAGATAGATAGATAGATAGATAGATAGATAGATAGATAGATAGATAGATAGATGATGATGGATAGAGATAGATGATAGATAGATAGATAGATAGATAGATAGATAGATAGATAGATAGATAGATAGATAGATAGATAGATGATGATGGATAGAGATAGATGATAGATAGATAGATAGATAGATAGATAGATAGATAGATAGATAGATAGATAGATAGATAATGATGATGATGATGATGATAGATAGATAGATAGATAGATAGATAGATAGATAGATAGATAGATAGATAGATAGATAGATAGATAGATGATAGATGATGGATAGATAGATAGATAGATAGATAGATAGATAGATAGATAGATAGATAGATAGATAATAATGATGATGATGATGATGATAGATAGATAGATGATGATAGATAGATAGATAGATGATGATGATAGATAGATAGATAGATAGATAGATAGATAGATAGATAGATAGATAGATGATAGATAGATAGACAGATGATAGAGAGAGAGAGAGAGAGAGAGAGAGAGAGAGAGAGAGAGAGAGAGAGAGAGAGAGAGAGAGCGGTGGGTTCCTGCCGGAGCTGTCCAGTGCAAAGCTCCGGTAGGGAGCAGCTGATTGCGCAATTTGCATGTGACCGCTCCGGAGCCCTCTCCACCGATCCGTCGCGCGCGTCACCAGCTTTTTTGGTGAATTTTTGGGCAATTTTGCTTCTGTGCATGCGCGGAATCAAAATCTCGCCGAAATCTCTCTCGTGCGCGCATCCCCTCGCGAGATTTCACGGGGGGCATATGTGTGTAGCGAGCGCTGCGCGCGCCCGAAATTCGGAGATGTGCGCGCAGCACACTGGCACCGGTAAGTAAGCAACCCGCCCCTAGATAGATAGATAGATAGATAGATAGATAGATAGATAGATAGATAGATAGATAGATAGATAGATAGATAGGTAGATAGTAGGGGGAGAGAGAGAGATAGGTGAAAGGTGATAGGTGATAGATAGGTGATAGATAGATGATAGATAGATAGATAGATAGATAGATAGATAGATAGATAGATAGATAGATAGATAGATAGATAGATAGATAGATAGATAGATAGATAGATAGATAATAATAATAATAACAGAGTTCGAAGGGACCTTGGAGGTCTTCTAGTCCAACCCCCTGCTTACGCAGGAAACCCTACACTACTTCAGACAAATGATTATCCAACATCTTCTTAAAAACTTCCAGTGTTGGAGCATTCACAACTTCTGGAGGCAAGCTGTTCCACTGATTAATTGTTCTCACTGTCAGGAAATTTCTCCGTAGTTCTAAGTTGCTTCTCTCCTTGTTTAGTTTCCACCCATTGCTTCTTGTTCTACCTTCAGGTGCCTTGGAGAAAAGTTTGACTCCCTCTTCTTTGTGGCGACCCCTGAGATATTGGAACCCTGCTATCATGTCTCCCCTAGTCCTTCTTTTCATTAAACTAGACATACCCAGGTCCTGCAACCGTTCTTCATATGTTTTAGCCTCCAGTCCCCTAATCCTCTTTGTTGCTCTTCTCTGCACTCTTTCTAGAGTCTCAACATCCTTTTTACATCGTGGCGACCAAAATTGAATGCAGTATTCCAAGTGTGGCCTTACCAAGACATTATAAAGTGGTATTAACACTTCGCGTGATCTTGATTCTATCCCTCTGTTAATGCAGCCTAGAACTGTGTTGGCTTTTTTATTTAGATAGATAGGTAGGTAGGTAGGTAGGTAGGTAGGTAGGTAGGTAGGTAGGTAGGTAGGTAGGTAGGGAGTAGGGAGAGATAGGTGAAAGGTGATAGGTGATAGATAGGTGATAGATAGATAGGTAGGTAGGTAGGTAGGTAGGTAGGTAGGCAGGCAGGCAGGCAGGCAGACAGACAGACAGACAGACAGACAAACTGGATTGGATTGGATTGGACTGGAAGACCTCCAAGGTGCCTCCCAACTCTGTTATTCTTTTGCAGCTGTCTCGGCAAATACCATAGAGTAGACCATACAATTATGAGCTTACCCCCAAATCTGCAAAACACCATTTCTGGGTGGCTCCCTGAAAGCCCCAGATTAAGCCAAAATCTTTTTGTTTGTGAAGCACTCAAATCGTTTCAGTTTCCTCCAGGCTGGTCTCTTGAAGAAACTTGTGTGGTACTGAATTAACTTCCAGCCTGGTAGAAAAGTGAGTGTGCTAGAAGCAGAGTGGCCAGCCCTGTGGGTGGATAAACATGTTGTGTTTGTGGTGAGCAATTCGGATGAATTCCTTTTGATGTGCAAAAGTATTTCTTCTAGGCAAAGGCATGGCAGAGGCATTCAGGATGGGCAGAGGAGAGGAGGAGGAAGAGGAAGAGGAAACAAGAGAATGGGGAGGGAGGGAGGATGGAAGGGAGGGAGGAAGGGAGGAAGGAAGAAGAGACAAGAGGAGAGGGGGAGGGGGGGAGGAAGAGGAAAGTGAAGAGGGGAGGGAGGGAGGTGGAAGAGGAGGAGAGAAGAGGAAAGGAGGAGAGGAGAAGGAAGGAGAAAGAAGGAAAGAGATGGGTGGGTGAGAGGAAGGAAGGAAAGTGAAAGGGAGAGGAATAAAGGAGAAGGGAAGGACGGAACAGGAAGGATGGAGAAGCAGAAAGAAAGGAAATGGAAATGAAAGGAAGAGAGAGGGGAAGGGAAGAGAAGAGAAGGGAAGAGAAGAGAAGAGAAGAGGAGAAGGGAAGGGAAGGGAAGGGAAGAGAGAAGGAAACGGAATGAGGTGTGAATTGTCCATTCTTATCGAACCAAATTCCTTTCCAGGCTGAACAACTTCCTGCTCTGCCCCAATTTATCACCTTTCACAAGGTCTCTTCAGCCGGCAGATGTGCTGACCGCCTCCAAAGCGGCCTTGCTGAGAGATACCGACTTATCTGGACGTGAGCCAAGGCAGGGCTAGCGATAAAAGCAGCCACACGTCTTCAAGGCCGTGTGCAGAATTCTCCTGGGGACCTTCGAACACCCCCCCCCCCCAAGGTGGCTCCGAGATGAGATATTTCTCTGGCCGTGTTGAAGCCTGAGTTCAGAAATGCATCAGAATCATAGGGTCCCTCCAAAACCATCCGCTTTCTTACATTTTTATGGATCTTGGTTCTTTGGTTTTCTGAGGTTTTATTAGCTTCTCAGGACTGTTACTTTCTTTTTATAAAACACCTGAAGGCAGGAGAAGAAGCAACTTAGGATGGAAAGTAACCAAGGAGAGAAGCAACCTAGAATTAAGGAGGAATTCCCTGACAGTTTTAAACCAGAGGTCCCCAAACTTGGCAACTTTAAGACTTGTGGACTTCAATTCCCAGAAGTCCACAAGTCTTAAAAGTTCCCAAGTTTGGGGACCTCTGGTTTAAACAGTTAACCAGCGGAACTGCTTGCCTCCAGAACTTGTGGGTGCTCTAACACTGGAGGTTTTTAAGAAGAGATTGGACAGACAATTGTCTGAAATGGTATAGGGCCCTGATGGCGAACCTATTGGCACGCGTGCCACAGGTGGTACGCAGAGCCATATTTGCCGGCACGCGAGCCGTTGCCCTAGCTCAGCTCCAGCGCGCATGTGCACGCTGGCCAGCTGATTTTCGGCCTTCTGGAGGGCGGGGGGAGGCCGTTTCGCCCTCCCCAGGGTTTAGAAAAGCCTCCGGAGCCTGTGGATGGCGAAAAACGGGCCCAACGGGCCTACTGGAAGTTTGGAAATGAAGTTTCGGTACGCCCGTTGGGCCATTTTTCGCCCTCCTTAGGCTTCAGGAGGCTTTCCTGAAGCCTGGGGAGGGCGAAAAAACAGCCCAACGGGCCTACTTGAAGTCCAGAGGCTTCAGAGGCCTGCGTGCATGTGCTGGGGGGGGCAGCAGCGCGGGAGGGTTGTGCACACATGCGTGGGGGGGATGGCATTGCATTATAGGTGTGGGCACGGCGCGCGCGTGCCCTTTTGGCACCCAAGATAAAAAACATTCGCCATCACTGGTATAGGGTCTCCTGTTTGAGCAGGGGGCTGGACTAGAAGACCTCCGAAGTCCCTTCCAATTCTGTTATTCTATTCTGCTCTGATTCTTTCTGGAGTTCACACAATATGTGTGTCTTGAAAGGACCTCACCTTCCCTTCTGACTCACTGCTGCATGGAAACCACTGCCAAGACTGTCTGGTCTCATGTGTGAGCAATTCCCAGAATTCCTTAGTCAGTGTCTCTCAACCTTCACAATGTTAAGATGAGTGGACTCCAACTCCCAGAAATCCCTAGTCAGTGTCTCTCAATTTTGACAACTTTAAGATGGACTTCGAATCCCAGAATTCCTCAGTTAGTATCTCTGAACCTTGATAACTTTAAGATGGACTCCGACTCCAGTATCTCTCAACCTTGACAACTTCAACATGGGTGGACTTCAACTCCCAGAATTCCCCAGCCAGCATGGCTGCCTGGGAAATTCTGGGAGTTGAAGTCCACCCATGTTAAAATGGCTACAGCTGAGAAACACTGCTCCAGAGTGTTGAACAAAATCAGCTGCTGGGATTTATAGAGTATTGTTTATACCTTAGCCTAATAAGCGATTGCTAAACCATAGCTTAGTATTGATGCGCGTCACGTTCACCAAGATGATAATAGTTTCGCAAGAGTGAAGGCTTCTCAGCCGCCTTAATTTCAGTTCTGTGACAATTTCCTTGGCTGCTCTCTCCAACATTCCCAGTCTCCGCAGTGGTTATAACCAGGGGCGGGTTGCTCACTTACCTCGCTGCCGGAGCCATGCGCACGCATCTCCACGCTTCGGGGGGGGCTCGCTACGCGTGTGCGCCTCCTCGCGTGATTTTGCTTCTGCGCATGCATGGAAGCAAAATCGCAGCGAAATCTCATGAGGAGACGTGCGCGCGTGCGAGATTTGGCGCAATTTTGCTTCCGCGCATGTGCGGAGGCAAAATCTCACAGAAATCTCTCGCGCGCGCACGTCCCCTCGCGAGATTTCACACGATTTTGCTTCTGCGCATGCGCAAAAGCAAAATCGACCCAAAATCACTGGAAAAAAATGGCGACGCGCCGGGTGGACCGGCAGATAGGGCTCCGGAGCGGTTGTGCAATCGGCCGCCCCCTACCGGAGCTGTGCATCGGGCAGCTCCGGCAGGAACCCACCTCTGGTTATAACGCAAAACATCTGCAACACACCTGATTGTGGAAGTGGTATGTGTGTTTTGTTTGCAAAGTTCAAACAGCCTTCGACTTATGTTTGTTTAGTGACTGTTGGAAGTTAAAACGGCACTGAAAAAAGGGGCTTATGACCGTTTATCACACTTATGACCGTTGCAGCATGATCAAAATTCAGGTGCTTGGCATCTGACTCGTATTTATGATGGTTGCGGAGTCCCCCGGGTCACGTGATCCCCTTTTGCGACCTCCTGACGAGCAAAGTCGATGGGGAAGCCAGATTCACTTAGCAACCACGTTACCAACTTAAGAACGGCAATGATTCACTTAACAACCATGGCCAAGAAAAGTTGTAAAAATGGGGCGAAACTCACTTAACAACTGGCCCGGTTAGCAACATAAATTTTGGGGTCATTTGTAGTCGTAAATCAAGGGCAACCTGTAAAATCAGGCATGACTCACTAATTGTCTTGCTTAGCAACGGAAATTCTGTTCTCACTTGTTGCAAGGGAATTCTGGGAGTTGAAGTCCACCAGTCTTAAAGTTGCCAAGGTTGGTTACCGCAGTTATAAACAATGATTTGGTTTTTGGGGACGATTTTCGCCTTCTCTGAAATCTCCCAGGGCTACCTGGGATAAGATGCAATTTTAACTTTTTCTCTTCTTTTATTTCAATAATTTCCACCATCGGCAAATTCTGAGAGGACCAGAAAAACCCGAAGAACTTGTTTTGAAACATTATTTAAGGGGTCATAAAAGTGGAAATGTTCTTCTATTGTATGCGGGTGAAGGTATAATGGTTAACATTTGAAGTATTTGTAAGGGTTTTTTTTTGGTCCCGGGTTTATTTCTTAATAAATCAGTCTAAAGGTGGGAAGTTTAAATGCTGGACTGCTTGCAAAGAGCGATCTGGAAAATTTAGCACGTGGCTGCAAAGCAGATTAGTTCCATCAGAGAACAATTCATGTTCTCAAGACTCCGAAGTCCAACTTCTCTGCAGGAGAAATGAATGAATTTAATGAACTAATTAGTAAATAAAAACATGCCCGAACAAGCCCAGATCTGTAAGCGGAGATAGTCTTCTTACTGAGACCCCCTCTCTTAGAAGAAAGAAATATTTTGAGAAATATTTTTTAAAAATGCAGAATGAAGCTCTTGGACACAAACAGCCCCCACCTTTATTTATTTATTTTATTTATTTATTTAGCGATTCTTATATGCCGCCCTACTCCCTAGGGACTCAGGGCGGCGTACAACATGTGCAAGAACAGCTATAACACAATAAAAATACAATAATAAAATAGCAATTTAAAAGAATAAAAACACCAGCAATACATACATGGGGGAGACCAAGATGTTCAACGGTCTCTGAATCACCCCGCCTGCAGGAAGAGCTATGTCTTCATGGCTTTCCGGAAGGCCAGCAAGGTGGGGATAGTTCGGATCCCTGGGGGTAGCTGGTTCCAGAGAGACGGAGCCCCCACAGAGAAGGCTCTCCCCCTTGGTCCCGCCAGCCGACATTGTTTGGTTGAAGGGACCTGGAGGAGACCGACTCTGTAGGACCTGACCGGTCATAGGGATGTATGAGGTAGGATGTGGTCCCGAAGATAACCTGGTCCTAAGCCATGTAGGGCATTAAAGATGATAATCAACACCTTGAATTGCATCCGGAGACCAATGGGCAACCAATGCAGCTGGCGGAGTATGGGTGTTACGTGGGTGTATCTAGAAACCCCCACCACAGCTCGCGCAGCCGCATTTTGCACCAATCGCAGTCTCCGGATACTCTTCAAGGGTAGCCCCATGTAGAGCAGGACTGGGCTATTAAGAAAGGTGGGGGCTGTTCTATCTAGAAGACAAAAGATCTTCAGTTCAAGGGTGATGGGATTAAGACATTATGTCCTCCAGGCCAGCGGTCAACAACTGGTGGTTTGTGGACTACTAGTGGTCCGCGAGAAAATTTTGGTGGTCCGCAGAAAAATTATTTGCATTTTTAAAATTGCACTAAATCAGGGGGCCTCAAACTACGGCCCCTGGGACGGATATGTGCAATGAACGTTTGTGTTGCTGCAGAGAGTCTCCCCCTTCGGGGTCTTTTTGTGTGGGTTGGAGGGGGGCAGAAATTCCGACTTGGGGTCTGCTTCAGCCTCCTGGTGCGCGGCTTTGGGCGAAGAGCCGGAGGGAAGCGCCACTGGTGGCGAAGAGCCGGAGGGCCTCGTTCCAGTGGGACTGCATCATGGCCTGGAACTGGCTGACCATCTCAGCCCGCTGAGCCTCCAGGCATCGGTACCTGGCCTTGCACTCTCACAGGTCTTCCCTCTGCTTGGAAAGCCTATGCTCGTAGTCCTCAGTGAGGTGCTTCTGCTGAGCCTCCGTCTCGGTCAGATCCAATTTGAACTGAGCTCTTTTGCCAACTCTTTCTCGTGGTGGCTGCTTACCTCCAACAACTGCTTCCTGTTGGGGCCCTAAGGAGCCTGGGCGAGGAAGCAAGGAGTTGGCCATGCCCACCCAGTCCCATGACCACCTAGCCACGCCCACCCAGCCAGTCATTAGGCAGATCATATTAGTGGTCCGCGGGATTTAAAATTATGAATTCCCTGAGGTCTGAAAGGTTGGTGACCCCTGCTCCAGGACATAATAAGATTAACCCACTAGCAGCAGAACTCACCACATTGCACAATCTCCTAAGGATGTTGCATCAGCCAAACTTCAACCAAACGTAGCTCAGACAAACATGACCCCTACATGGCCCCATGGGAGTCTGACAACAGCCAATTGAAGACATGTTCTTGCACAGGAACAGGAAGTTCAAGTTCCTGTTCCTGTGAGCCTAAGAGAAGGTATAAAAAAACCCCACTCTCAATTCCATGTGTTCAGCTGCACCAGAGAACCATGTGCTTGGTGGTTCTGCTTCACCATTAAACCCTCTTTCCAATCAGCTTCCATGTTTCCAGTGTTTTTCTCCTGGCTTGGAATTGAACCAGATGGACATTTTCTTCCAAAATTACTCTCTTACTACTGAGCAGGGGGGTGGACTAGGAGACCTCCAAGGTCCCTTCTAACTCTATTCTATTCTCAATTCTTCGACTTACAACACTTCATTCGAAAGTTACAATGGCCATGGATGGAGAAAGTGACATGTCCGTTTGTTTTTACCCTTACAACCAGGGTCATGTGATCAAAATTCAGACGCGTGGCAACTGGTTCGTATTTATGACAGTCGCAGTGTCCCAGGGTCATGTGATCCGCTTTTGCGACCTTCCGACAAGCACAGTCAATGGAGAAGCCGGATTCCCTCAACAGCTGTGTTGCTAATTTAACGACGGCAGTGATTCACTTAACAACAGTGGCAAGAAAAGTCATAAAATGGGACAAAAAAGTCACTTACCAAATTTCTCACTGAGCACCATACATTTTGGGCTGAATTGTGGTCATACGTCAGGGGTGACCAAACTATGGTTCTTTGAGGATCTGTGGACTTCAACTCCCATAATTCCTGAGCTAGCCATGCATGGCTAGCTCAGGAATTATGGGAGTTGAAGTTCACAGGTCCTCAAAGAACCATAGTTTGGCCACCCCTGTCATACGTCGAGGACAACCTCCCGATGGCTGTTATACTAAGAAGTTTTTTAAAAAAATTAAAGTGGGGGCAAGAGTGAGAAAAAAGAGAAAAATAACAAAGCTCCAACTTAATCAGTGGAACAATTAAGCAGGGATTTTCCTGGGCTCTGATTAATACTTTAACTATTATTTACAGTTTCTTTGCAGTGAGCAGAAAAACACCTGGTTTTATTCTATTTTTAAATTTTTTTTACTGTGCAAAAATACTGGGTGGTCTTAGCTGATTATCAGACTCACCTTTGCACTATCAGGAAAAGCCCCGGCAATTTTCTTGGCAATTAAAAGGGGGAAATTATTCCCAATTTATTTATTTATTTTAGTCTGGAAGGTTCTCTTTTTCATCTGCGCATGACTAATTACCCTTGACGGATAGGGCTTTTTTTTCCCACACCATTATTGCGGTCTGTCCTTCCTCTTTCACTTCTCTTAAATTGAGTTTTAATTGTTAGCACGTTTCAGTTCCTGCTTGTGGAATAAAGGCACCTGCTAGAGTTTTAAAGGCCTGATCCTGCTGAGAAACCCTTGTGTTTCTCGACCTTGGCAACTTTAAGGTGGGTGGACTGCAACTCCCAGAATTCCCCAGCCAGCACAGCATGTACTGTAGTTTGAGGAATTCTGGAGGTTGAAGTCCACCCCTATTAAAGCATGTGGTCTGAGGAATTCTGGGAGTTGAAGTCCACCCCACTTAAACATTGCAGGTTGAGGAATTCTGGGGGTTGAAGTCCACCCCACTTAAACATTGCAGGTTGAGGAATTCTGGGGGTTGAAGTCCACCCCTCTTAAAGCATACTGGCTGGGGAATTCTGGGAGTTGAAGTCCACCCTTCTTAAAGCATGTGGGTTGAAGAATTCTGGGAGTTGAAGTCCACCTTCTTAAAGTGTGCTGGCTGGGGAATTCTGGGAGTTCTGGCCATCTTAAAGTTGCCAAGATTGAGAAGCAATGGCTTAGGTTATCTATGGTTAAGGGCAGTCAGTTTTCCCAGTGTCCTCTGGATACGTGGGGGAAGGCAACATGGTAGTGGGAATGATGGGAGTTGTAGTTAGACACATCTGCGCACTGTGGTAGAAGACTCAAGAATGTGCCCTTGTTGTTAATTTCTTCCATCCTTTTGCTAAGCTTCATTCTGATTTTTCTTATACTTTTGAGGTGTAGCTCAAAGGCCCGAGCATAATTTTGTTTGGGAGAATAAAGGTTTCAAAGGCGCGATTGGCAGAAAATCTTGATTGCAGAGTGCATTTTGGGATAATCCGGTGCCATTTCGGGTATGGGGTGAGGTAGTGATTGAAAGCTCAATTTTAAGAATTGTTAAAATGTTTTTATTATACTTTGAAATGGGCACCTAGAGACCAAGAGGCATTTGACGTTCAGAATGCAGAATCTTAAAAGATCCATTTGGCTTTATTTCGCATACAAACAGAAAACAATTGTCTTGCTGAAAATAGTCGAATTTCAGTCGTGATGGCTTTAAAAATGGGGCTCAGGTCTGCATCGGGATGGTGTGATGGTTGTAAGTGCGAGGATCGGTTGCAAGTCACTTTTTCAGGGTCATAACTTTGAGCAGTCACTCAACGAATGGTTGTAAGTCAAGGACTATCTGGGTACATGTCTCATAAGTAAATACAGATACTCCTCAATGTACGACCACAATCGAGCTCAAAATTTTTGTTGCTAAGCAAGACATTGGTTAAGTGAATTTTGCCTCCATTTTACGACCTTGCTTGCCACAGTTGTTAAGCGAATCACTGCAGTCGCTAAGTTAGCAACACGGTTGTTAAAAGAATTGGCTTCCCCATTGACTTTGCTTGTCGCAAAGATGGTCGCATGACCCGAGGACACTGCAACCATCATAAATACGAGTCAGTTGCCAAGCACCTGAATTTTGATCACATGACCATGGGGATGCTACTACGGTTGTAAAAAAACAGTCACTTTTTTCAGTGCTGTTGTAACTTCGAACGGTCACTAAATGAATTGTTGTAAGCCGAGGACTTCCTGTAACTATATGCATGCTGACGAAAGACAAAAGCCAAACTGTTTCCCGCTGCGCTCACACCACCCATTTATCCTAAGGAATTAGTTTTTGGGGTTTCCGCCTCAGAAATGTATAATTCAGGCAGAGTTTATTTAGCAACAAGATAAAATAATAATAATAATCTAGCTGAAAGCCAACTGAGCATGTGATACGAAGGCAGGAATTAAGTTTATGATTGACCTGGTTATATGTGCTGCCTGAACCCAAACAGAGGTGTGCAATACTTGGATCCGAGATACCTTTGTCCGTATTTAATCCCAATATTGCACACCACTCCGGTCGGCACGTAGATGTCTATTTTCTGGTAAACAGCAGGCGCCAGAGCTATTCGTGACCCTCAGTATTTCTGAGTAAATTTTCAATGGAAGGGCTGGGCCCAAATATTTGGTTGCTTCGTACAAACAAAGATTGGAAAAGCAGGCGCTGGTTTGTAACCTTGGGGCGCCTGGATTGCTAGACCTTCACGTCCGCCTTGCCAAGAGCTTGTTTTGATGTCTGAGGGATGTTGTTCTGCCCCCCCACCCCAAAGTGGTTTCTCCTTGACCCCGAGAAATTTCTGCCAAGGGGGGATCATGTTCTGGTCCTCTGATAATTGGGCCTTCAGGGTTTGGGGTGTTTAGAACAGGGGCGTCCGACTTTGGAAAGTTTAAGATTTTGTGGAGTCCACCCATCTTAAAGCAGGCTGGCCAGAGAATTCTGGGAGTTGAAGTCCATCCCTCTTAAAGCAGGCTGGCTGGGGAATTATGGGACTGGAACTCCACCCATCTTAAAATATGCTGGCTGGGGAATTATGGAAGTTGAAGTCCATGCCTTTTAAAGCATAGTGGTTGGAGAATTCTGGGAATTTTAGTCCATGCATTTTAAAGCATTCTGGCTGGGGAATTCTGGGAGTGGAAATCCACCCATCTTAAAACAGGCTGGCTGGGGAATTCTGGGAGTTGAAGTCCACATGTCTTAAAATTGTTAAGGTTTGACATTCCTGGTTTAGAGAAACGGTACTTCTCAAGCTATAGCTATGATGGACCTGCCTATTACGGTTGAAAGCCGTGGCAATGGTTAAGCTAGGCACTCCTGTGACTGCCTGGCTTAAGGACTACAATCCGTGTTCTTCCTGTTGCAGTTGTTAAGTTGTTAATAGTAATAGCAATAGCACTTAGACTTATATACCGCTTCATAGTGCTTTACAGCCCTCTCTAAGCTGTTTACAGAGTCCAGCATATTGCCCCCAACAATCTGGGTCCTCATTTTACCGACCTCAGAAGGATGGAAGGCTGAGTCAACCTTGAGCCGGTGAGATTTGAACAGCTGAACTGCTGAACTAGCAGTCAGCTGAAGTAGGTTGCAGTGCTGTTTTTAACCACTGCGCCACCTCGGCTCCAAGACACAGGGTGCCTCAGAGGTGCGGGAGGCTCCGTGGCAACAATGCACCACGGTTCAAAATTGCGTCAAACATTTATTTGTGCTAATTCAAGGCACCCACACACATGCATATATATACACACACACAGTCTCTTCTACAATAATAAAATTACAGTTTGTGGCATATTACAGAAAGTCCTTGACTTGCAACCGCAATTGGAACTAGATTTTCCATTGCTAAGCAAGGTGGCTGTTAAGTCAGTCGCGCCCTGTTTTACAACCATTTTTTTTTGCAAGGTGGTTAAGCCAATTGCTGCAACCGATCACGGAAAGGTTAAACAAATCTATTGATTGTGCTTGTCAGAAGCCATCTAGGAAGTCACTAATCAGGCGACCCTGGGCATTGCAAATAATACATGGCTATGGTCATGCGTCCAAATTTTGATTACATGACCGTGGGGAATGTTGCAATAGTCATATGTGCGAGGACTGGATTGTCACTTTTTTCATTGTAACATTGGATGGTCACTAAACAAAATGGTTGTATGTTGAGGACTACTTGGAATTACTGGTAAATGATATATTCAGTTATCTCTATGTTGAGCTACATACAAAAAAGCAGGAGAAAGTTAAAACAAGAACACAGGTAGTCCTCAAATTATGACCGCATTTGAAGCCAAAATTTCTGTTGCTAACTGAGACCTTGGTTAAGTGAGTTTTGTTCCATTTTACAATCTTTCTTGCCACATTTGTTAAGTGAATCACTGCAGTTGTTAAGCTAGTAATACAGTTGTAAAGTGAATCAAACCCTGGTTTAAAACCATGGACTAGTGTTCAACAGGCATGGAAGCATTGCTTTATTCTGTTTTGAAATCATATTGCACTTTTACATCCTGCGGTTGGATAAAAGATGGGGAAATCACGGAAAAACAAACAAGATGATAATTTGAAAATAGAAAATAATTCGGTTAAGAACATCTTGTGATCACCTGTGGAAATTC
The DNA here is from genome assembly GCA_023053685.1 of Diadophis punctatus similis. Classification (NCBI taxonomy): domain Eukaryota; kingdom Metazoa; phylum Chordata; class Lepidosauria; order Squamata; family Dipsadidae; genus Diadophis; species Diadophis punctatus. The sequence continues at coordinate 80,775,253 of JALIGW010000005.1, read as the reverse complement.
TTGCAAAAGAAAACTGAAGTAGCTTATAACTGTTTCCTTTTGCTGCAAACACAAATGTTATTTTAAAACAGCAGTGTTTTTCAAGGTTGGCTATCCTAAAATGCATGGACTTCAACTCCCAGAATTCCTCAGCCAGCACAACTGGCTGAGGGATTCTGGGAATGGAAGTCAACTCATCTTAAAATTGCAGTAACTGTTGTACTTCCCATGGGCTCCAACTGGCTGGGAATTTTCCAATTTCTAATCCAATTGGGATTAAATAGAAGGCAGCCATTAGAGACACAATGGATCTTTTGCAATCAAGAATGTTTAATCATTGGATCTTTAATTAATTGCAGGTCATTCCTATATTTGTGTGTCCCTCCCAGCTTGTAATGAATGAGCTACTTTGTGATGCACGTTTGGTTTTTGCAGCTGGTGAAGCATTTCATTTCTGCTTCTATAAAAGCCCTTTTTTCAGACTAAGAATTGCTATATCGGCATAGTGAATTGATTGATTTCCATCCCGCCTGGGATTATTTCCCGCCTTTTTACTTTGCTCCGCCCCCTTTCCAACCGTCAAAGGCCTTTTCCCGCCCTCTCCCGCCTCCTGATTGGCCGACGGCAATGCCAATCGAGACGAAGGCGTCCTTTCTCGTGAAGGAGCCTCTTTGGGCCTGAGGTGATTTTTATCTCGGCGTTTCCCGCCTCATCTGGTTCCCACCCATCTCAGACACGCTGGAGCCATGCCCGTGATCCACGTGTGTCCATTTCTCATTCTGACGTTATATTGCTGAACAGGAGGGTTAGATCTAACCCTCCCCTTCCCAGGGATCGCTAAAGGACTCGTACTACCACTCCCATCGCCCGCCGGCAAGGGCGAACGATAGGTCGGCAGGCTGCCAATCCTAATAGTCCCGCCCCCTGCATGGAACTTGCCGGGTTGGGGGGGTTGGAGAAGGGGGCGCGAGCGGCGAAATGCGGAGCTTTGATTACCTACCAGGGTGACCGATAGGTCGGCCGGCTGCCAATCCTAGCAGTCCCGCCCTCCATGGAACCTGCCGGGAGAGGGCGGGATTGGGAGGAGAAGGGGGCGCGGAGGCTGCCTCCAATCAGCGATGGGCGGTTGGCGCGAGCGGCGAAAGGCGGCGTTCTGATTGGCCGGCGCCTCCGCTTATATATATGCGCGCCGTGGAGAGGACCGCGTGCAGTGGAGGGAAAGAGAGTGAAGAGGAGGGTGCGCCTCTCGCTTACGGGTGAGGTTACGCAAGGGCGGGGCCTGCGGGGAAGGGCGGGGTCTGCGGGTGTCACGTATCCCGCTGAACGAGCAAGCCAGCTGCCCTTCGTGGGGAAGAACAGGCCGGGGAAGGTGAAACACCGCTCGCGTGTGTAGAATAGAATGGGTGGCGGGGCTTTTTTTTGCATGCATGCACGTAGGAATGCAATCATGCACGTTTGCATTGCCCCTTTTGGCTGCGGGACCTGCCTGGACGGCTGTGGAAAGCTTTGCCCGGGGGAGGGAGAGAAGGAAGGACAGCCGCTGCAAAGACCCGGCTACTGCGGCCTGCACCATGTGCTCTTGGCGAGGCCATTTTGGACGCCTGGAAGGAGGGGAGGGGGGTCTCTTAAAGCAGCCCTGGCCCCAGGACAGGCCTCGCGTGGGCGTAGGGGGGGGGAAACTCGCGTGGAGCGCTTGGCTAGCCGCCACGTGCTTCGGAGCACGTGGCACAACTGCATCCTCACGGAGGAGGAGGAGGGTAAGCCCGGGGGGCTCCCGGTTGCCGCTTCTGTCCTTGCACGGGCGAGGACCCCCCCTCCCATGCAATAAGCACCTAAATGTATATTACAAGCCCCTAATTTATATTTATATGCTGTGCAAAGTGTCTCTGGGCGGCTTGCAATAGCATAAGGCAAGACGGTCCAACCTTGGCAACTGTTAAGACCTGGGGACTTCAACTCCCAGAATTCCCCAGCCAGCTATGCTGGCTGGGGAATTCTGGGAGTTGGAGTCCCCAGGTCTTAACAGTTGCCAAGGTTGGATAGCCTTGGCATAAAGCATTAATATAGTATGGAAGTATCCAGAATGATGCTTTTTGCACCTATCTCCCCCCAACCCAGGAAAGTAACATTTTTTTAATGGGAACCTGTCTTGCTTTTCTTATTTCTGTGACATTAACGGATTCAGTTCCTTCTTGAGTCTGTTTCCTCCAATGGCTTAAGGTGCTTTAAAGTTAAAATTTCCTCTCCGGCCATAATGGCTGGTAGCTTGCAAAGTGACCTCTTTGTCCTCTGATGTTGCCGAAATTGGACTCCTCTGATCCTTGACAGCCCATCCTTGGAAACCGGGTTAATGGCTGCCCTTTAATGGCTGGCCAGGAGGAGCTAAATATTGGAATTGCTTTTAATGTCTTAAAGTAGGAAGCTGTGTAGTTCTCAATGAGCACTAGACTTTGGTGGTTGCTGCTTAATGAATTGCAGCCATGTGGCTGATGGTTTTACTGAATAAATAAAGGTTGGGTTTCTAAGCCACGATTTGGCAACTTTAAATGAGTTTGAGAGCTACTTTCATTGTCCCCCCAGGTGAGGAACCAGAAAACTTAGTTCTAATCTTACCTTAGGTGTGAAAGCTGGTTAAGTGACTTTGGGCCAGTCCCTCTGTCTCAACCCAACCTACCTCGCTGGGTTGTTTTGTGGGGAAAAGGCATATTAGAGATGTTTTCAGCCTTGAGTTATTTATAAAAATAAAGGATAAAAATATAAACCACATTTAATTGAATTATATAAAAGCTGACTTATAAATTAGTTCATTTTATAATTAACCTAATTATATCAGTTTCCATTATAAAAAACTGACATAATTATCAACTTTATTATAAAATTAAATAATTTTAACTGTAGATTCCGTTATAAAAAACTAATTTTGAAACTAAAGCTATAAAGCTAACCTAAGGAAACTACATCTTTAGTATTCTGTGCCCACCCTCTCTTTTTAATGTTAGAATGTTTTTAAAGATTAGTTTGCTTCTAATCAGAATGAAGGGTTTTGTTCTTGGTTTATAATAGTTTAGGAACTGTTTCTTGCTATGCCTATGTGTATTTCCTTGTAGAAGAAAACAAAATGTTTAAAACTATGAATGACTCCCCCCTTCCGTGTTCTCTCCGTTTCTTCATGAGGGGATTTGCCCAGTCTCTTAATAATTATGCTTATAAATATAGTAAACTGTAAATAGCAATTTTAGTTTTATTCCTTTCCTCATTCTTTCCATCATGTTGCTTGCCTTTTCCTATGACCGCCTCCTGAGTCAGCACTGGAATTGTCCACCATAACCTTAATTTTCCTAAGACTAGCTCTACATATGGGAGAAGCTATTTTTCCTTATATGCATCCCTTTATAGTACACCTGATAACGCTTGGTTGGAAAATAGAATTTAGTGTCAACCTAAACTTTGTGAAGTTGCAGACATGGGCATTGTTAAGGGCTGACTCTAATTTAACAAACATAGATAGATTTGTACATGAGACTGTCAATTTAAGTCGCCCCTTTCGGAAATTTATCGTTAAATATTACCAACTGGTAAAATTACTTTAAAACCTATGGAGGAAGGAAGTTGCTTGAGAACCTATGGAGGAAGTAAATGCTACACACACACACACACACACACACACAACAAATATATGTTTAAACATGCTATCAAGTATGCTTTCTTGGGTCTAATCTAATAGTTAAGTTTTATCTACATAATGTGCTTTTTATTTTAACTTCTATAAGTATGCCACCCAAATGCAGTCAAATATTTACTTATTTATTTGCATTTTTAAAAAACTTAACATTGCAACAAAGAACAACTTGGGCAATTAGTACAATATTAGGAAGCCCTGCATGTATAAATGCATTTGTTTTTGAAGAAGTGGAAATAGTCTTGTTAGGAGGTTAGCAGCAGCTTCGTGTTTGAATTTAGAAAATTTGAATAGATGTCAGCCGAACCTGTTCATCTGTTTTTTCTCTCACATTTTTAGACTGCTGCTCTCAAATACGAGATCATAATTTGGGAGCTTGTATTGAGCAGATAAAAGCATCAATATATGTGGGAGAGACCCTTGGTTGGGCTTTAAAGCTATTGAAAACTTTTAATATTTTGAAATGCATAGGTTCTCTGTTTCTATGTCCTCCTCCTCCATGACTTTATACATGCTTACCAACTGAAGATTAACTTCTAATTGTTGAAACAGTGCTTTAAACTGGATAGATTAGTCCAACTGCAGTAATACCTTTATAAATGTGGAATATTTAGCATATGTTACTATCAGACATACTGACTTTATAAATATCAGGAGTTTGCTGTGTTCAAGTGGCAATGAGTTCCTTTTCTGCACAGGTGACTTGTGTGCAAAAATTAGCCATTATCAAAGACAATTTCTCACACTTGATCCATCAACGCTTTTGTCTTATTTGTATAAATGCAAATTAGAGTTTCTTATTTTAGCTAATCTGGAAGGTGAAATAGAAAGATGCAGTTTGCTGCTTCCTCAGAAAGCAGTAATTTTACATTCGTTATTTGTTGAGATAATTAGGCAAGACCATATAAAAAGTATGAAGCTTTTAAATATGTTCTAGTACAGTGTTTCCCAACCTTGGCAACTTGAAGATGTCTGGACTTCAACTCCCAGAATTCCCCAGCCAGCATTCGCTGGCTGGGGAATTCTGGGAGTTGAAGTCCAGACATCTTCAAGTTGCCAAGGTTGGGAAACACTGTTCTAGTAAGTAAAGATAAATCTGAAAGGCTTGCTACAAAAGAGACTGTATGTTCCATTTATTCAATTTTTATACTATGTAGTGCTATGTTGCACCTCTGTTCAAATTTGCAGTGCCCTATTTCTTCATATCTTCTCCTGGAAAGGTGGGGTCTGATCTGCTTCATATCTCATGCATAGCAGTCCAAATTAGCCAGAAAACATCCAGTTTTCCTTGAAACTGTTAATCTGTTCTAGCCAGAACATGTGCAGGCACCGAGCTTTTGCCAAGAATTAAGATTTCTATCGTTGCCTGCAACTTGAGAGTGGCTTTCTCGTTAGAGCTGTAAAAATGCTCTCATTACATTGATTCTAAATATGCAAACGTTTAAATACCTTCTGGGTTGTTTTTTTTTTAAAAAAAACACAGCATGGAAGTGACTTAAACCTTGCATTTGAGCCCAAAACTTGTTGCTAAGTAAAATATTTGTTAAGTCAGTTTTGCCCCATTTTACGACCTTTCTTGCCACCGTTAAGTGAAACACAGCAAATGTTAAGTTAGTAACTGGGTGGTTAAGTGAACCCGGCTTCCCCATTGCATGTCAGAAGGTCTCAAAAGGGGATCACATGACCCCACGACACTGCGACCGTCATAAATACGAGCCAGCATCCAAATTTTGATCATGTGGCCACGGGGATGCTGCAACGGTCATAAGTGTGAAAAAGTTATTAAGTGTCTCTTTTTCAGTGCCGTTGTAACTTTGAATGGCCACTAAATGAACTGTTGTAAGTCAAGGACTAGGTGTAGTTGTAGCTTCCTTTTCAGGGTTTGCCTGTGTACCAAAATCCAAGAAAATATACAAGTTTGGGGAAAAAATAAGGGTCTGAAATAGGAGCATTGGGGATTTAAGTTGGACAATTTGGTGCAGGACACAATCTACCTCATCAGCTGCTATAAAAGGCAGCACTTAGTGTACCTTATGCAGAACTGGCTGAGAGTCAAACCCTTATTTAAAATGTAGGCAGGCCAGCTGGAAACAATACAGGGAGTCCTCGAGTTACGACCACAATTGAGCCCAAAATATACGTTGCTACCTGAAACATTTGTTACCCTTATGTTGAGTTACATATAAAAAAGCAGGGGGAAGTTATAATAATGACAATAACACAGGTAGTCCTTGAGTTACGACCGCATCTGAAGCCAACATTTCTATTGCTAAGTGAGACCTCAGTTAAGTGAATTTTGCCCCGTTTTACGACCTTGCTTGCCACAGTTAAGTGAATCACTGCAGTTATGTAAGAGATGCGGTTAAGTGAATCCGGCTTCCCCATTGACTTTGCTTGTCAGAAGGTCGCAAAAGGGGATCACGTGAGCCCGGGACTCTGCGACCGTCATAAATACGAAGCAGTTGCCAAGTATCTGAATTTTGATCACGTGATTAAAATGGGGGGCATGCTGCAGTGTGGAAGTGTGGAAGTAAGTGTGGAAGTCCCTTTTTTCAAGTCCCGTTGTATCTTTAAACGGTCACTAAATGAACTGTTGTAAGTTGAGGACTACCTGTAGTAAGTTAATCCCCCCCAAAAAAATTAGGGGTGGAAAAACCAGGGAGTTGCACCAACCCCTCAAACAATGGCTGGTTAAAGAGGACTCTATTCAAAGCAGCTTGTGATAAAACTGGTTATCAAAAATAAAGCAAGTTAAATCAAGTAAGACGACACTTCGGTAGCTTCCATACACAGGAAGGTGGACTTACTTTAGTATTTTAATACAGGTAGTCCTTAACTTAGCAGCAGTTCATTTAGTGACCGAAGTTACAGCAGCGCTGACAGAAGTGACTTAATGACCATTTTTCATACAATTGCAGCATCCACGTGATCAGAATTCGGACACTTGGCAACTGGCTCATATTTACGACGGTTGCAGTGTCCTGGGGGTCATGTGATTCCCCCTTTGCGACCTCCTGACAAGCAAAGTCCATGGGGAAGCCGGATTCACTGCACCAACCCCATCACTAACTTTAAGAATTGCAATGCGAGGGGAAACCCTGCAATCCTCAAACTAACAACTCTCTGGCACGAAAAGTCATAAAACGGGGCAGAACTCGCTTAACAACTGCCTTGCTTAGCAACAGAATCCAGGGGCTCAATTGTGTTCATAAGTCAAGGACTACCTGCAAATCACTGTCTAATAAGTGTTAAGGGAAGGGGAAGCAAAGGGACATAATTGTTGGTGTTTGTCTAAGGCAGGGATCTCCAACCTTGGCAACTTTAAGACTTGTGGACTTCAACTCCCAGAATTCCTCAGCCAGCAAAGCTGGCTGAGGAACTCTGAGAGTTGAAGTCCACAAGTCTTAAAGTTGCCAAGGTTGGAGACCCGTGGCTAAGGCACACTGTGAGATGATATTGCAATTTAAAAGCTATTTGTGGTGGTCTGAGTATCTTGAGAGCTCTCAGCTGGCTGTATGCCTTGAAATGCTGCTATTGGCAAAAAAAAAAAAAACCCAGATGGGAAAGGGTGGTGTGTGTGTGTGTTCTCCACTGCTCTGTTTCTAGTGCTAATCCTGCTTTTGTCGAGATCTTTTAATCCCCAGAATTTGTCCTAAATCTACATTTATGTTGATTTTGTCATATTTCCTGTTTAGCAGAGTTCGTGGGAAATACGTCTCTGCCGCTTTGGACTTCAGCTCCTCAGCTTCCCAAGTTTGCATACTGTTTACAATGAGTGCAAATAGAACTATTTTCTAAAGATAGATTTTTGCTGAACGTCACCCGGGCTACACGAGGCTCTTGAAGCCTCATGCCTAGGCTGCCCATGTTTGCATTGCTGTCATGAAATGCAAGAACATGTTTGCACCCTTAAAGTTTGGGTTAATTCCTATATTGGGTTTGGTCCTATATTCTAGCTCTTGAATCAAGAGGGTGCCGCCATCTGCGGAAGTGTCCTGCTTTCTCACAGTTGCCAGGTTATGGTTAGCATAATGTCAATCAGCCTTTACTACTATACTGGACATGCGTTAATGCCTGGAAACCGTATTATTCATCGATAATACAGTAACTGCAAAAGCAGTGGGTGCGGTTGGTGAATCTCTGTGGGGAATAGATGCCGTGTTCTAATATCATTCAACAAAATAACAGAGTTGGAGGGGACCTTGGAGGTCTTCTAGTCCAACCCCCTGCTCAGGCAAGAGACACTACATCATTTCAGACAAATGGTTGTCCAGTCCCTTTTTAAAAGCCTCCAGTATTGCAGCACCCACAATTTCTAGAGGCAAGTCCTTCCAGTAATTAATTGTTCTCACTGTTAGGAAGTTTCTCCTTAATTCCAGGTTGCTTCTCTCCTTGTTTAGTTTCCATCCGTTGCTTCTTGTCCTGCCTTCAGGTGCTTTGGAGAATAGCTTGACTCCCTCTTCTTTGTGGCAGCCCCTCAAATATTGGAAGACTGATATCCTGGCACCCCTAGTTGTTCTTTTCATTAGACATACCCAATTCCTGCAAACGTTCTTTATATGTTTTAGCCTTCATGTAATCTAGTATACAAGTTATACATTAAACTTACACTACATTAAATGTAATCTAAGGTAAAAGTTGTACATTAAACTTGTACAACACAGGGTGGTTCACAACGATCAAATACATTTGCATTATTAAACAAATTGTAATAATTTCTAGAGGCCCGATAGCTGTACCTTTGTAAATTAGCTTCCATGCCAATGAAGCCTTGCTAAGTTACTATGTTTTCTGACTTTTAGGTACCAGTTAAGTAGCTGAAGAAATCTGGAATTATGGATCACGCCAGGAAAGCAATATTTAACATGGTAAGGCTGTTTATGTATATAAGAATGAATGTGCCAGATTAAGATTAGAATAACATTGTCGTAGAATAACATTGTGGTGTTGTTAGCCCCATCCGTCATCTGTTAGACATTAATGGCTGTGTGTTGCGTTATTTTGAGGGGACAGGACATTTACATTGTTATACAAGCTGTATACTCACTACTTTACATTGTAGCCAAGTGTCATTGTCAACTTGCAAAGTTGCCATGAATGAAGGCTGTTTCCCTAACTGAAAATGCATTCCAGAAATGTTTCTTTTACTGATTGTGTCCTAGGCTACCGGAGTCAGAAGGAGGGGTGGGTGGGCAACGTGATTAATTGGACAATATGATTTATGACATGGCCAATGAGAATGGAGGAAACAGGGTCAAGATGACGTCCAGCCGGGTCACACTCTGAGATGTTGCTTTTAATAAACCTTTGTATTTCTTTTAGAGTGACAGGGTGGCCAAACTATAGTTCTTTGAGGACCTGTGGACTTCAACTCCCAGAATTCCTGAGCCAGCCATGCATGCATGGCTGGCTCAGGAATTCTGGGAGTTGAAGTCCACAGGTCCTCAAAGAACCATAGTTTGGCCACCCCTATAACTTTGTCTCATGGCTCCTGAATTAATTAGAGCGTCTTTTGGAAACTTCACAGTCATTTCTTCAGTGTTCACATGAAAAGATATACTTAAATATTTACAAAATGTGAGGGGGTGTACTCACTTCTGTGACATACTGTGTGTGGGTATATGCATAATTTTGTATTTATTTATCTTGTCATGTTTATGTAGTGTATATTAGAGGTGGAGACCCTTTGAGAGTTGTATGCAACAAAGTTTCATTTTAATGTATGCCGATTAGTGTACATTCAAAGTGACCATAAAGTTATTCTAAGTCAGTAGCCACTTACCTGCCTGCTGGCCTACCACCTGAGACTTGCAACTTTCCGTTGCCTTCCTCACTGACTTGGTTGTTGAAAGCTGGCTGGGAGTTACAAGGAGGTGCTCGCTTAATGATCCACGGTCCTCACTTAACAACCATACGGTGTCACACATTTTGCCTACGGTACATTAGCAAAGGAAATGCCACACCCAATTGCTGTTGTAACTCAAGGGCCACTTGCAATCAAGAAGCTCCTTCCATTCCAGGTGGCCCTGGTTCCTTTGCCAATTGGCATGCTGTTAAGAAGGCTTACTTAAAATTGCTGAATGTTTATTGGCTAACCAGCAAACCTGGTGTGCCTGATTTTTACTCCTACGAGAAGCTAGCTGAGAGCATGTCAGACCACAATGTAATTAACTAGCCCTTGAGAAGCGCTCCAGGCAGAAAGGAGAACAATGTGGCTATCTCTGATTTAATGCTAGCTTCATTTCAAGGCTGTTGAAATGTGTGTAGAAAGAAGTGTTTCAGCTCCTGTGACTGCAACACAATAGAGCAGAGGTCTTCAAACTTGGCTACTTTAAGACTTGTGGACTTCAACTCCCAGCTGGAGAATTCTGGGAGTTGAAGTCCGCAAGTCTTAAAGTTGCCAAGTTTGAGGGCCCCTGCAATAGAGAGAGAAAACAAAAGAGAGCCAGTGGTTTGTTTTAGTGATGATGACACCAGGCTAAAAACTAGGAAACAGTGAGTTCTAGTCCCGTCTTAGCCATGAAAGCTGGCTAGGTGACTTTGGGCCTATCACTAGGAGACTGTGAGTTCTAGTCCCTCCTTAGGCATGAAAGCCATCTGGGTGACTTTGGGAGAATCACCAGGAGATGGTGAGTTCTAGTCCCACCTTAGGCATGAAAGCCAGCCCAGTGACTTTGGGTCAGTCACCAGGAGACATTGAGTTCTAGTCCCGCGAAAGCCAGCTGGGTGACTTTGGGCTAATCGCCAAGAAACTAAACAAGACAAAAAATAAGCATAACGACATACAAACAAATTACACAATTTATGTATAAAATTTAAGATTAGAATCTTGAGGGAAGAGGTGATTATTATGCTGAAAGAGAGAGCCAGGTGCATCTCTCTAGGGAGTGTATGTACCAGTGTGTCAAACCTCTGACAACGGGTGCACCTTCAGAAGGGCCTCTCTTGATTTGAATAGCTGGGGAAATTTTAGTAACTTAAAAGTACCGCCCAGTTTCATCAACTCTTACCAGCCATCAGCCAAAGTCGTCTGTGTGTAAAATTACAGCTATTTACGCACAGTTCCCTCCTTCACTTTCACTAGAAGGAGAACTTCTCTTGAAGCAAATGGTTTCACTTCTGCATTTTGTTCTACTGCAGAATATTCTGTTGTTGCCATCACAGTTGGTGGAATTAAAAGCCTACAGGTAGTCCTTAATTTACAACCATTCATTCAGTGACTGAAATTGCGACAGCGCTGGAAAAAGTCACTTATGACTGTTTTTTCAGACAACCGTTGCAGCATTCTCATGGTCACGTGATCAAAATTCAGGCGCTTGGCAACTGACATCTATAGGTAGTCCTCGAGTTGGGACCACAATTGAGCCCAACCTTTATGTTGCTAAGAGAGAAATTTGTTAGGTGAGTTTTGCCCCATCTTATTGCTTTTCTTGCCACAGTTGTTAGTGAATCACTGCAGTTGTTAAAGTTGTACATGGTTGTTAAGTGAACCTGGCTTCCCCATTGACTTTGCTCGTCAGAAGGTTGAAAAGGGGATCACATGACCCTGGAAAACTGCAACCGTCATAAATGTGAGTCGGTTGTCAAGCATCCGAATGTAAATCACGTAAACGGTCATAAGTTCACTTATGAAAAATGGTCGTAAGTCACTTTTTTCAATGCCATTGTAACTGTTGTAAGTCAAGGACTATCTGTATTTATGACCAGTGCAGTGCCCTGGAGTCATGTGATCACTGTGTAAACCTTTCCAGCTAACCAGCACAGTCAGTGGGGGAAGCTACGTTTTCTTAATGACTGTATGATTTGCTTAGCAACTGCAGTGATTCACATAACAACTCTGGTCGTAACATGGGGCCCAACTCCACTCTTTTGCTTAGCAATGTAAATTTTGGATTCTGTTCTGCCCGTATGTCGAGGACCACCTGTACCTGAGTCAACCAACAGGCCTTCCTGTTTAGGATTAAAATAAAAAAAAGACTTCGAATAACTTTATTGTCACTTTGAATGTACACCAATCCGCATACATTAAAATGAAATTTCGTTGCATTCAGTTCTCAAAGAGTCACCACCTCCAACATAAACATGACAAAATAAATAAATAATAGATACAAAATTATGCATATACCCACATATATTCTATGACACAGAAAACAACACAGTCTAATTTGGATGTATACATGTACATGAGAAAAACGAATCTTGCAAGTTTACCAGACGGATGGCCTAGGGAACGAAGCTGTTCCAGAATCTGGTAAAAGTCCTGCTAGAAATACTTTGAAACCTCCTCCCAGAGGGGAGCGACAGAAACAGACCATGAGGGGTGTGTGTGTATGGTCTTTAATGACGCTTTGAGCTCTAAGCACATAGCGCTTATAAGCAGCATCCTGAATGACAGGAAGCGAGCTTCCTATAATCTTCTCCACTGTCCTCACCACTCTCTGTAGGGACTTTCTATCTGAGGCGCTGCTGCCACCAAACCAAACAGGGATGCAGTTTGTTAAAACGCTCCCAATCGTGCCTCTGTAAAAAGTGGCCAGGACAAGAGGCGAAAGAGGTGCTCTCCTTCTGAATTTATATTCCTCCAAGAACAGGACATGACCTTTAGGAATACAAGATTTAGCCACCACCATTAGAATAGCAAAAGACACAAAGCTCACTACATTGCATAACCCCCTGGAGCATCTCAAAAACTCAGAAACCTATAAAGATCATTCATTCATCCATTTTGTCAGCTGTTCCTTCTAGCTCTAAGCACGTAGCGCTTATGAGCCGCATCCTGCATAACAGGAAGCGACATTGTACCGTTTTGTACAAGAAAGGCAACTTTTTTCTCCCCCACTTTCGTGCGATCAAATCTCTCCTCTCCCCTCTCTAGTTTGGAGCAGAGCCCCTCTCCTATACTCGCTTCAGTTTGGCCCGACAGCCGGACGGAGACTGCAGCCGCGTGGAAATGAAACTCTCAGCAGAGGAAGAGGAAGCAGGGGAAAACGGCATGATCGACCATCTGCCCCCCAGGAAGGTCAAAGCCAGGAACCATCGGCACCTGTGCTGCGTGTGTGGCGGGGCGGCCCTCCTTTTCCTAATAGGTAAGATGAGCAGAGGCGCGATTGGCTGCTGGAAACCCTTAATGGAGATGGTCATGTGATCCTCTCTTGCGACTTTCTGGCGAGCAGAGTCAGTGGGGGAGCCAGGTTCACTTAACAACTGTGTTACTAACTTAACAACTGCAGTGATTCGCTTAACAACTGTGGCCAGAAACGTTGTAAAATTGACTTCAAAGCACAGTCCCACTTAGCAACAGAAATGTTGGGGGTCAGTTGTGGTCGTATAGTCGAAGACTACCTGTACTGCCATGCCAACTTTGTTAAATAATCATGGAGTTATCAATAGAATTGTGGTGGTGTTATTAGGTAGGTTATTGTAACAAATTGCTAGCGTTTACTGTTTTTATATGAAGGAAGAAGAGGGTATAATTCTATTAAGTAACTGAACTGCATTGAAAGAAGTTGGAAGTCAATGCTTTTATTTATTTTATTTATTATTATTAAAATTTCTATGCCGCCCAACTCCCGGGGGACTCTGGGCGGCTAACAGCAGGTATAGAAATATAATCAATAAAAAACAATTTTAAAAACATATTAAAATACTATCAATCTTTTAAAAGAACTTTCACTCATACCCCACCTGCCGGAAGAGCCAAGTTTTTATTGCTTTACGGAAGGCCCGCAGGGTGGGGATAGTCCTGATCTCTGGAGGGAGTTGGTTCCAAAGGGAGGGGGCTCCCACAGAGAAGGCCCTCCCCCTCGGCCCCGCCAACCGGCATTGCTTGGTCGATGGGACCTGGAGGAGACCAACTCTGTGGGACCTAACCGGTCATAGGGAGGTATGCGGCAGGATGCGGTCCCGAAGGTAACCTGGCCCTGAGCCATGTAGGGCTTTAAAGGTAACGACCAACACCTTAAATTGGATCCGGAGACTAATGGGCAGCCAATGCAGCTGGCGGAGGATCGGTGTTACGTGGGTGCATCTGGGTACACCCACCACAGCTCGCGCAGCTGCATTTTGCACCAATTGCAGTCGCCGGACACTCTTCAAGGGTAGCCCCATGTAGAGCGCATTGCAGTAATCCAGCCGTGAGGTGATAAGGGCATGAGTGACTCCAAGTAGGGTTGCAATTGGTGCACAAGACGTACTTTTAATTTCTTTTTTCCTCACGCTATCCCCTTTTCCCCTATTTTCCATTGTCTTTATTTTCCATTGTATTTTATATTAAGACAAAAAATATATATCCTTTCAACAATGTCTGTGGAGATTCCCAGTCATCCAGGTCATGGTTGTCTCAAAGGTGCTGCTTCTTTTTCCAAAAGGCAACTGGATTTCCTTGGGTTTTTTCCCTTGAAAATGTTTCCCTTCTCACCCAAGAAGCTTTTTCACTTCTAACTTCACAAGAAGCTTCTTGGATGAGAAGCGAAAGGGGTCTCCAAGACAAAAACTAAGCAAGTCCTTGGGATCTTTTCATCACTGCAGCTGTGTGTGAATTGTGCTGTTCTTTTCGATGTTACGTCTTCACCCAGTAAATCCTGACGTCTTCCATCTGCTCACCTTTTGGCAGGATTTTTGTTTGGCTACATAAGTTTCCGTGCCCGGATGCCACCAGCAGCAAAGTGTAGCAATGGTGCGGTGTCTTCGAGTGATGGTATCTCCTATTCATCTGAATACTCCGAAGCCAACAATCCCCCATCCGATCCGGTGCTCTATTGGGGAGACCTGAAGAAATTACTGGCTGATAGGCTAGCCAAGGCCACTTTCCAAAAGACGATCAGGTAAGGATTTCCTGATACTCCTGTGAGATACGATAGCCAATTATTTTAATACTCACAATACAGAGACAGATCTGGTTCACAATTCAAAGTTTTATTTCAGAGAAAAAGCGTTTGCAAAGGCGGCCTCCAAGTCCCTTTCCAAGTGGATTGAGTGCAAGGAGAGCAAAGCACATCTTACAATCCATACATTTTTTACCCTCCACACAATGCACGCCACACCTAAGAAGCCCTCCCCACACCCCTTCATCTGCTAAGTCACTTTCTAAGTTATTCTGTACTCTAAAGCAGTGGTTCTTAATCTGGGGTGCGTGCACCCCTGTGGGTGCGAGAGAGCATTTCCAGGGGTGCGAGAGAAATTAAAAAAAAAAAAATACGAACGAGGCGACCGTGTTTTTATGTTATATAGTAATATAATATATATAATGTGTGTGTGTGTGTAACATGTTTGCTGATAAATGAAAATGAAGGGAGACTATATATATATATATATATAATAGAATATAATGTTATATAGCAGTGATTGCGAACCTATGGCACGCGTGCCACAGGTGGCATGCAGAGACATATCTGCCGGCACGTGAGCCGTTGCCTAGCTCTGCTCCAGGACGCATGTGCGTGCTGGCCAGCTGATTTTTGGCTCGCACGGAAGCTCTGGGAGGTTGTTTTCGGCTTCCGGAGGGCCTCCGGGGGTACGAGGGAGGGCGTTTTTGTGTTTTGGCGAAAAATGGGCCTACAGGGCCCACCAGAAGTTGGGAAACGGGCCATTTCCGGCCTCCAGGGTGTGTGGGGGAGGCCGTTTTCGCCCTCCCCAGGCATTGAATTATGGGTGTGGGCATTCGCACATGTGCGATAGCACCCGCGCACACACTTTTGGCACCCGAGGAAAAAAAGGTTCGCCATCACTGTTATATAGTAATATATATTGTAAATAAACACGGCATTTGTTTATGCAATAAATGTTTTTTTCTTAAATAAAAAATATACACACATTTTTTAAGGGGGTGCAAGAGCTTATTTTCAGATTCAAGGGGGTGCGGACCACTAAAAAGGTTAAGAACCGCTTCTCTAAAGGGTCAGCATGACAATTCCTCCATAGTGACAGATATCTTCTCTTGCCCATCGGTAGCTTCACCCTGGGCGGATGTTCTTATCTAACTGAATTGTAGCCTGGGCTTGGGTGTGTTCCTGTTTTCCAGGAGGAATTGTCACAAGTCATCCTGGATGACATCCTGGGTTAGTTCATAAAAGAAAATATTATTATAGCTTATGTTTATTGTATATGAAGCTTGTTAGTACATTAAATACTTTTATAAAAGAGTAACTCATTATTATTTTCCTTCAGTCCCTTCCTTTCTGATGTAGAGGAAGGTTTTAACGTGGACAGCTGTGGGTCTGTGGATGCAGAATAACAGAGTTGGAAGGGACCTTGAAGGTCTTCTAGTCCAACCTTATACCTTTTATCTCTTTTTAAAAACATCCAGTGATGGGGCACCTACAACTTATGAAGTTCAGTGATTAATTGTTTTCACTCTCAGGAAATTTCTCCTTAGTTTTAGGTTGCTTCTCTCCTTGATTAGTTTCCATCCGTTGCTTCTTGCTCCGTTCCTGCCTTCAGGTGCTTTGGAGAATAGGTTGATCTCCCCTCTTCTCTGGCATCCTCTCAAATACTGGAAGACCGCTATCATGTCTCCCCTAGTCCTTCTTTTCATTAAACTAGACAAACCCAATTCCCACAGTTCTTCTTCATATATTTTAGCTTCCAGTCTCCTAATCCTCTTTGTTGCTCTTCTCTGCACCCTTTCTAGGATCTCAGCATTTTTTTTTTATATCGTGGTGACTAAAAATGGATGCAATATTCCAAGTGGGATCTTATTAAGTCTTTAGCAACAGCAGTAGCCCTTAGACTTATATACCGCTTCACAGTACTTTACAGCCCTCTCTGAGCGGTTTACAGAGTCCGCCTATTTGCCCTCAACAATCTGGGTCCTCATTTTACCCACCTCGGAATGATGGAAAGCTGAGTCAACCTTGAGCCGGTCAGGATCAAACTGTTGCCAGCCGGCAGTCAGTAGAAGTTGTAATCAAGGCACCATCACTTTATAAGGTGGCATTAACACTTTGTGTGAAGAGGCTGGTCTGATAGAACTCCTGACTTTTGATTCCTTTGCTTTTCTTACAGGAACATATCCTCTGAGAATCACGAAGCCGGCAGTATACGGGATGAGGTTCTGGCCAATGACATCCAAAAACAGTTTGAGTCTTACAACTTGGACAAAGTCTGGGATGATGAGCATTATGTCCGTCTCCAAGCCAGGTAGGAAGTTTGGCTCAAGATTTCCACGGGGGAGGGGGTGGGTGGAGGTGTCTTCTTTTCAACCGGCTCCATTCGCGCTCGGAAAGGTTGCCGTTTGGGTTCCTGATCTAATGATCAAGTCTCGTGAAAAAGATCACTTTGAAAAGAAAGCTAATTTGGCCTAGTGGTTAAGGCACCAGGCTAGAAAGCAAGGAATTGTGAGTTCAGGTCCCTCTTAGATCTGAAAGCCTGCTAGGTGACTTTGGGCCAAACACCAGTAGACAGTGTTCTGCCCCCACTCACCCACACGTCAGGGTTGGTGTAGAAAGCTTTATTCAGTCTATTCCCCAAACGGAACATGTCAGGCTTTCAGCTAACCCCCAGCTGCAAGCTTAGCACACTAATTGGCTCCGACCAAGTAGATAACTAAAAGCAAAACAAACTTACAGCCAAACCAAAAACTATCTTGGGAATAAAAGGTTTTGCCTGGGTAGGTTCCACAAACAAACAGCTTAAAATCCCCTCCGAGGTCCGAGGCCTCCACTGAGGTTTGTCAACAAGTCCGGTGGTCTGGGTTTCAAGGCTTGCAAGGAGAAGTCAGAGGAATAGTCCAAGCCAGGAGTTCAGGGGTGGGTGGGTGTCGTTTTCATCGAAGCCAGCCACAAACAAGCTCCAGACTAACCTTCCAGGCAATGGCCAGTTAGTCCACCTGACAGATAAACCGGCTGCTCCAAACACGAACATATACGCTCTCCGCAACTGAATTAAATCCACGAGCTGCAGAGTTCCAGAAACATAACCAACCATCTGGCTACGACCCACGCACGTTGCTTCCAGCAATGCCTCCCTCTGCCTGCCATGCTAAATAGCCCCTCCTGGTGCAGCCCCTTAAGAGGGACGGGTCCTTTTCCCCATCAATCTGGCAGATCTCTGCCCTGCGTACTCTAACATCTACCAAGGCCGGTAGCTCCTCCGCCTCTTGCTCGTCGGCCTGCGAGTTCTCCCAGGCTGAGGCAGTTCTGCCGGCAGTTGCGGGTCAGCAATACAGGGCGTGCCAGGAATGCTCTCATTCTCCCCCGAGGCCTCTGAGGAAGACGTGGAGGAGACGTCATCCACAGGAGACGTCACAGACAATGAGTTCTAGTCCCACCTTAGGCATGAAAGCTGACTGGGTGACTTTGGGCCAATCACCAGGAGACGGGGAGTTCTAGTTCCACTTTAGCTAGGAAAACCAGACAAATGACTTCAGGCTAGTTTCCCTCTCAAAGCCCAGCTCACCTCACAGGGTTGTTGTTGGGGGAAACAGGAGGAGGAAGTTGTGTTGGACATGTTCGCCGCCTTGAGTTATTTGTAAAAACAATAAGGGCGGGATATAAATAAGCAAGGCACATGCTTCCTCTATATTGCTGTACGCCTATCTTCTTGGTCACTGGAGGAAATGGCGTGGTGTCTGCGGAGTTATTGGCAGCTGGTCCAGGTGCCCAGCTCATATTGTGTTGCAGTCAAAAGTCTGGGGAAGTTTGCACAAGTGGTGTTCACTTAATGACCCATGTGGTCCTTGCTTAAGGATGGCAATTGGAATGGCTGTCGGGTAAACATTCTGGTCATGTGACGTTGCATTTTAGGACCAATTGCTGTAATCGCCGGCTGCTTGTGGTCTTGTTTTTTGTTTGTTTTACGTAGCTTTTTCCTTTCCGTCAGCCGCCCAGAGTTAACGTATTTTAGATAGACAGCCTTGTAAATTGAAATAGATAATTTAAAATGCCGCTTTGAAGCGTGCAGTAATGGCCACAATACTATTTTTTAGGTCTTCAAATGTAATTTCTTTGGAAGATGCTACCAACAGACTCCTGGAGAGGCCCAGTGCTTTTGTAGCCTACAGTGAAAACGGCCAGGTTTCGGTAAGTCTCCCGTAGAGCTCAGTAGCTTTTATTCTTTCCCAACTGGACACCATCAAAGAAGATTAGAAAAGGTTTCCCACAATGGTGTTCCTCTTTCTGGTAAAATAGTACTTGGAGAAATATACCTGTAGTTGTCAGAGGTTAGAACCTAGTATTTTTTAAAATTACTATTTTTATATTACCGTATAAAATAGTATTTTGTGTGTGCGCATTACTATATATATAGTAATACACACACATAAAATACTAAAAATATATATGTGTGTGTATTACTGTAGATCAGTGTTTCTCAACCTTGGCAGTTTGAAGATGTGTGGACTTCAATTCCCAGAATTCCACAGCCAGCAACGCTGGCTGGGGAATTCTGGGAGTTGAAGTCCACACATCTTCAAACTGCCAAGGTTGAGAAACACTGCTGTAGATATAATAATGCTCATACACACAAAATACTATTTTATTGTAATTTTTTGGGTAAAACCACATAGCTGTATTACCTTCTGTCTTTCTCACCTTTTCATCTTTCCTATTAACCTAATTCCTTAGCTGCTTATGAATATAACTTTCTTGTTTGTATTTTATGATTTATGTTTTTAATTTAGTATCCTATTAACGATTTACGTCATTTGCTTATTGAGTATCCTATGACACATCACTGAGTATTGTATCTTAGGATTTATGGTGATTGCATTTTATGGTTATGATTGTGATTTATCACTTGTTGCTTGTATTGCACACTGAGAGCTTATGCACCGGAGACAAATTCCTTGTGGGTGTCCAATCACACTTGGCTGATTAAGAGTAAAGAATTCTATTCTGTTAATTTCTTCAAAGATTTTTCCTTCATCCAGAGAAACTGGAGGTGGAATATCCCTCAAAATCTCATTGCCTGCCTGATAAGGTCCACCTCCGATGTTGGCCAAGTTTTATTTTAAGTTTTATTTATTTTTATATGTGGGCTGACTAACCTTATCTTCTGTAGGGCAAACCGGTTTTCTCCAATTACGGCCGTAAAGATGATTTCAAAGTCCTTCGAGATCAAGGGACCATCCTGAATGGCACAGTGGTCGTTGTGCGGGCTGGCAGTATTACTTTTGCCGAGAAGGTAAAATTATTTTTATTTATTCCCCATTTAGAAATTACCAATGTCCCTCACAAGAGTGTGATTCTGGGCGGTGAAATACACACACACACAAAAAAAGACATAAAAACGGTGTACTTTTAATACAGAGCAGGTTAAAACAAGGAGAACATATTTAAAATTCGGAATTAAAAAGCAGAATTAAAATCCTGCGTCTCTGTGGGCCCCAAGCGAGTTGGCAGAGTTGGTGTCCTGTGAGCAGTGGAAAATGTGACATTCCTCCAACAGTGTAAAAATAAGAAAAGTCAGGTGATGGGCAATTGGGTGACAGTTCCAGCCATTGGTATTCTCCGTTGCTCAAGCAGGTCATCTAAAGAGATGCTATGAATGACAAAAAATCTAGTGTTTTGTAGGCTTATTATGTGCCTGCTTTGGATGATGCCCTTCCTGTCTCGATCAATTTATTTATAGGTTTATAATATTCAGCAAATTTTTAAAAAGAAGAAACAAAAACAGATAATGCAATAAAAAAAATACTAGTGGCTAGCAAAGTAAATTGCAGGATTTAACACTCACTCCTGTAGTCCTTGGGGATCTCTGAGCTTGGTTGTGCTAAACCTTTCTCCCTTCTAGCACTGATGATGTTACCTAGTTGGGTAATGAAACTTCTGTAAGGAAACAAGCTTAGAGAACACCAAGGACCCCACAGTCACCCTCCCTCCTCTCTGCAACCCTCCCTCCCTTATAGCACTGATGATGTTACATAGTTAGGTAATGAAACATCTGGGGAAAAAACAACCAAGCTTAGAGAGCACCAAGGACCCCACAGTCCTCTTCCTCCTCCTCTCCGCAAACCCCTTTCCCTTCTAGCACTGATGATGTTACCTAGTTGGGTCATGAAACGTCTGCAAGGAAACAAGCTTAGAGGACCCCACAGTCACCCTCCCTCCTCTCTGCAACCCTCCCTCCCTTATAGCACTGATGATGTTACATAGTTAGGTAATGAAACATCTGGGGAAAAAACAACCAAGCTTAGAGAGCACCAAGGGCCCCACAGTCCTCCTCCTCTCCGCAAACCCCTTTCCCTTCTAGCACTGATGATGTTACCTAGTTGGATCATGAAACGTCTGCAAGGAAACAAGCTTAGAGGACCCCACAGTCACCCTCCCTCCTCTCTGCAACCCTCCCTCCCTTATAGCACTGATGATGTTACATAGGTAATGAAACATCTGGGGAAAAAACAACCAAGCTTAGAGAGCACCAAGGGCCCCACAGTCCTCTTCCTCCTCCTCTCCGCAAACCCCTTTCCCTTCTAGCACTGATGATGTTACCTAGTTGGGTCATGAAACGTCTGCAAGCAGACAGCCAACCAAGCTCAGAAAGCATCAAAGACCTCACAGTTTTCCTATCTCTCTTTTGACTTTGTAGATCGGGGCCGGGGGGGGGGGGGAATGCAAAATCTACCTTTGAAGCTGGAGCTGCTTCACTTTTAGAACTAAGCAGAAATGTGATCAAATGGAATCGGCGTAGAGCTCAGGGGTCTTTGGGGAACGTGTCCCATTACTTGCCAACTCTGTGTGCCACTCAACTGCTTTTCCACATACCAGTAAGAAAAAACACCCCAATGTCTCCCTCTAGGTTGCCAACGCCAAGGCATGGGGCGCTGTAGGGGTGTTGATCTATCCCGATCCTGCTGACTACAGGAACTTTGGAGAAACTGTGGCTCTGTTTGGACATGTGAGTTTTGACCGTTTTCTTGTCTCCTTTTATGCCTCCTTTCATGCTCCTTTTAAGAGCCGTGGACTACGACTCCCAGAATTCCCCAGCCAGCCATGTTTATTTATTTATTTATTTATTTGGTTTTCTTATATGCCGCCCAACTCCCGAGGGACTCAGGGCGGCGTACAACACAAGAAAAATACAAGAATAACCAATAAACAGTTGAATTAAAATCAAAATATAAAAATTAAAAATTACAATATAGAAGAACCATTCAACCACCAGACATACCCGGGGGAGAGTGCAGATGGAATTAAGCTCTACCCCCTGCCTGCAGGAAGAGCCATGTCTTAACGGCTTTTCGGAAGGTGAGCAGGGTGGGGATGGTTCGGGTCTCTGGAGGAAGTTGGTTCCAGAGCGCGGGGCCCGCCACAGAGAAGGCTCTCCCCCTAGGACCCGCCAGTCGGCATTGCTTGGCTGACGGGAGCTG
The DNA here is from genome assembly GCA_023053685.1 of Diadophis punctatus similis. NCBI lineage: Eukaryota > Metazoa > Chordata > Lepidosauria > Squamata > Dipsadidae > Diadophis > Diadophis punctatus. Next base: position 80,753,291 of record JALIGW010000005.1, on the reverse strand, counting down.
GAGGAGGCCAACTCTGTGGGCCCTAACTGGTCGGAGGGAAGTATGAGGCAGAATGCGGTCCCGAAGATAGCCTGGTCCTAAGCCATGAAGGGCTTTAAAGATGGTGATCAACACCTTGAATTGGACCCGGAGACTAATGGGCAACCAATGCAGCTGGCGGAGTATCGGTGTCACGTGGGTGTACCTTGGCACACCCACCACAGCATGCGCAGCCGCATTTTGCACCAACTGGAGTCTCCGGATACTCTTCAAGGATAGCCCCATGTAGAGCGCGTTGCAGTAGTCCAAGCGCGAGGTGACAAGGGCATGAGCGACCGTGAGTAGCGCCTCCTTCTCCAAGTATGGCCGCAACTGGTGCACCAGGCGAACCTGTGCAAAGGCCCCCCTAGCCACAGCAGTGAGATGATGTTCCAATTTTAGCTGTTAAGGGAGTCACACGGTTGTTAAACGAATGTGGCTTCCCCATGGATTTTGCTCGTCAGAAGGTTGCAAAAGCTGATCACGTGACCCCGGAACATTGCAACCGTCATAAGCACATGGCAGTTGCCAAGTGTCTGAATTTCGATCACGTGACCCTGGGGAGGCTGCAGTAATGGTATATGTAAAAAAACGGGGCTCAGTCACTTTTTTCAGTGCTGTTGTAACTGAGCGGTCACTAAATGAACGGTTGTAAGTCGAGGACTACTTGTAGGCCACACCTGAGCAAATGAGACCTCGGAGATGGTGGCATGAAGGACATGGGAGGAAACTCTCAATTTATCTGCTTTTGCGGTGCGTCTGTTTTTCTGAAATTCTCCTTTTGTCTTGCAGGCTCATCTTGGTACAGGTGACCCTTATACCCCTGGGTTTCCTTCTTTCAACCACACCCAGTTCCCTCCCGTCCAGTCTTCGGCCCTCCCCGGCATCCCCGTCGCAAGTATTTCGAGCTCGGCCGCCCGAAAATTAGCCAGGTAACCGCCCACCTGTTTTCAAACTTCTCGTCTGTAGATTTGAGGGTCACTGGCAGCGAGACCGATAAAGCTCCATTATTTCAACCATTGTCTATCGGTCGTCTTCCTCTCAGAAAATTAAACTGAGAAAGAAAAATTCCATGATGCAAACTTGTGTTAGTGACCTGCAGTTGCAGCACAACCATCATCATTTTCCGGGGTGGGGGGGGTGGGGAATTGGTTTACAGCAGTGTTTCCCAACCTTGGCAACTTGAAGATATCTGGACTTCAACTCCCAGAATTCCCCAGCCAGCATTCGCTGGCTGGGGAATTCTGGGAGTTGAAGTCCAGACATCTTCAAGTTGCCAAGGTTGGGAAACACTGGTTTACAGTAACAGTTAAAAGAAAAAGGACAATACCAATAGCACTTAGACTTACCGTATTTTTCAGAGTATAATTAGTTTTTGGGGAGGAAAATAGGGGGGAAATATCTACCTACCGGGTATTCATCTGGCTAGCATCCTTAGTCTGGTCAGCTTCAGCACATTAGAGAGCCGAGATGGTGCAGTGGTTAAATGCAGCACTGCAGGCTACTGCTAGTTCAGCAGTTCAGCTGTTCAAATCTCACCGGCTCAAGGTTGACTCAGCCTTCCATCCTTCTGAGGTGGGTAAAATGAGGACCCAGATTGTTGGGGGCAATATGCTGAACTCTGTAAACCGCTTAGAGAGGGCTGGAAAGCACTATGAAGCGGTATATAAGTCTAAGTGCTATTGCTATTATTTTATCCCCTGGTTAGGGCTGAAAAAAATCTTCTTGGGAGGGAATAGCAATGAAAACAAGCCTACAAAGACTTAGGGCTGGAAAAAAACCTTTGGAGGGAGTAGGAATGAAAAAGCTGGAAGAGCCGGGGAAGATCGTTAGTACCTCTTTAGGGCTGGGGGAAAAAGCTTCGGAAAAGCTACATTTGGAGTATAAGATGCACCCAAATTTTCAGCCTCTTTTAGGGGGGAAAGGTGCGTCTTATACTCCAAAACATACGGTATATGCCGCTTCGCAGTGCTTTACAGCCCCCTCTAAGCGGTTTACAGAGTCAGCCTCTTGCCCCCAACAATCTGGGTCCTCATTTTACCGACCTCGGAAGGATGGAAGGCTGAGTCAACCCTGAGCCTGATGAGATTTGCCAAATTGCAGGCAGCTAGTGATCAGCAGAAGAAGCCTGCAGTACTGCACTCTAACCAGTAGGCCACCGTGGCTCCCCACAGTACGGGTAGCCCTTGACTTAATGACCACAACTGAGCCCAAAATTTCTGTTGCTAAGTGAGATAAGCGAATTTTGCTCCCATTTTTCTTGCCCCAGTTGTTAAGTGAATCACTGAAGTTGTTAAGTTAGTAACAAGGTTGTTAAGTGAGTCTGGCTTCCCCCATTGACTTTGCTTGTCAGAAGGTTGCAGAAGGCAATCACATGACGTGGCAACCGTCGTACATATGAACCAGTTGCCAAAGTGGCTGAATTTTGATCACGTGATCATGGGGATGCTGTAACAGTTAAGTGTGAAAAAGGGTCATAAGTCACTTTTGTTGATACCATTATAACTTTGAGCGGTCACTAAATGAATGGTTATAAGCCGAAGCCTCCCTGTATCCTGTTCCTTGAAATGACGAGAGAGAGAAATTTGGTGTTAAAACTCTGACAATTTTGAACATGTCACGGGATGTTGGAGAAGCGCATGTAGATAATGTAGAGTAACGCGTACCGGTTCTGTTTTCAGTGTGCTGGATGGGTCAGACTGTCCCACCACGTGGCAATACACAATCTTTCGCAAGTGTGCTACCTCTCAAACGGGAACAAACGTGAGGCTCGAAGTTAACAACCAACTGGTGGAGAAGAAAATCCTGAACATCTTCGGTGTGATTAAAGGTTTTGTGGAACCAGGTAAGCATCAATGGCCTCTCCGGGCGGTGGCGTTTGAAAGAACCCGTGGGTCTGAGCAGAAATGGGGACAACTCACCACAGCCAACTCCTGATGGCCCTCTCCCCACAAGAGAACTCGCTGGGGGACAGTTTTAACAATTCTATTTAATTATTTAAAATAAACATTAATTTTCTTTGCCATTCCCCGTTTTATTCTGTCCCTCCTTTTGCATCCTTTCTTTAATGATTCTATTCCACCATTTCTTTTGATATTAGTGTAACTCTTCACACACACACACACACACACACACACACACCCCAGTGAATTGTCCTGTGGTAAGATGGCCGTGGCAAATTGTCATAGACCCGGTCTGAGCATTGTGTCCTTGGCATTCTTTCTGGTCCTTTGAATCTTCCTGAGGAACCCCAAAGCTGACTCTTTCAGCCTCTCCTGGGATATATACGGGTATCCTAGACCCCAGGGGTCTCCAACCTTGGCAACTTTAAGCCTTGTGGACTTCAACTCCCAGAATTCCTCCGCCACCAAAACTGGCTGAGGAATTCTGGGAGTTGAAATCCACAAGTCTTAAAAGGTTGACAAAGTTGGAGACCTCTGTCCTAGACTCAAGACAATGGACCTCCAAATTTCCGCTACTAAGCAAGACATTTGTTAAGTGAGTTTGCCTCATTTTACGACCTTTCTTAACTACGGTTACTATCATTGTTAAGTGAGTAACACAGTTAAGTGAATCTGGCTTCCCCATTGACTTTGTTCATCCGGAGGCCCCAAAAGCGGATCACGGGACTGCAACCGTCACAGATGTGTGGGTCAGTTGCCAAGTTGCGTCTGGATTTTGTTCACGTGCGACCACGGGGAGGCTGCAACGGTGGTCACTTTTTTCCAGTGCTGATGTCAATGCGAAGAGCTACTAAATTTAGAGTGGATGTAAGTTGAGGACTGTCTGTATCCCGTAATGGAAAAGCCATCAGCCATTTCAGTAGCCTAGTCCTGTGAGTTGCTTTGACCATAGGCAGTCCTCAACTTACGACCGCAATTGAGACCAGAATTGCTTTTGCTAAGGAAGGCGGCGATTAAGCGAGTCACAGCACATTTTGCAACCTTTTTGCCCCGTGATCATTTCACAAGTGATCGTGCAGTTTGTTCAGTCACTGTTATCTTCTCCTCTGGAGAAGAAACCGGCCGGGAAGGTCACAAATGACCCCGATACAGGCCGATTGCCAAACACCTGAATTTTGATCATGTGGCCATAGGGATGCTGCAACAGTCATAAGTGTGAGGACTGGTGGTCTCTCGTTTTTCCAGTGCCATTTTAACTTTGGAACAGTTGCTAGAGGAATAGTTGTAAGATTTACCATTCTACCTTTCCATATTAAAGGAAGGAATAAGTGTTTTTTAAAAAAACCTATTAAATGCTGGATTGATTTTGGTTTTTAGCTGCTGGATTAATGGCAAGCTTCCTGCTCTCTGTCTGCCCATCATTCCATTTTGGTAATCCTATAGTATAGTTGTATTTATTGTATTTCATTTTCATTGTTTCATTGTTTATTCTATCTGTTCTGTTGTCACTCTCTTCATTTTATCGTAGCCCTACAGCAAGGCAGGCAGCAAATAAATATTATACATAATAACAACAAATGGTGGTTTCACTTATTAAGTGGGGAGAAATACAGATAGTTCTTGATTTATAACGGTTCATTTAGTGACCAAAGTTACAACTGCACTAAAAAAAAGTGATTTATGACTGTTTTTCACATTGACAAGCCGTTGTGGCATCTCCGTGGTCACGTGATTAGAATTCAGACCCTTGGCAACTGGCTTGTATTTATGACGGTTGCACTGTCCTGGGGTCAACCCGTTTTGCAACCTTCTGACAAGGAAAGTCAGTGGGGAAGCCAGATTCACTTAACAACCCTGCTACTAATTTAACAACTGCAGTGATTCACTTAACGACTTTTGACCACAAGGGAGCCCAAAATTTCTGCTGCTAAGTGAGACATTTAATTGAATTTTGTCCCATTTTACGGCAAGAAAGGTTGCGAAATGGGGCGAAATTCAATTGAAATGTCTCGCTTAGCAACAGAAATTTTGGGTTCCCTTGTCATAAGTCGAGGATTACCTGTAAGCGATCAGAGTCAGGCCTATATCCTTGGCCCAGGTGTATTCTTTGATACTCCTTAACAACTTTCAACTGTCCCATTGACCCTCATCCTAGAACCTTCTGGCTGTCTCAGCCCTCCTTCCTCCTGCTTCATTGCAATGTTGGATTCAGTGAGCCACTTCCTCTTGCAGATCGGTATGTCGTGATCGGAGCTCAGCGCGATGCCTGGGAAGATGGAACGGTGAAATCGGCAGTCGGGACGGCCCTGTTGCTGGAGCTGGCCCACACCATCTCCGGGATGGTCAAAACCGGTAAGGCTTTTGAGAGAGAGGGAACAAGAGGAGGAAGTCTGCTGTTTTGTTAATAGAATAGAATAGAATAGAATAGAATAGAATAGAATAGAATAGAATAGAATAGAATTATAGAAGAATAGAATAGAATTATAGAATAATAGAATAGAATAGAATAGAATAGAATAGAGAGGAATGGAATGGAATAGAGAATAGAATAGAATAGAATAGAATTATAGAAGAATAGAATAGAATTATAGTAGAATAGAATAGAATTATAGAAGAATAGAATAGAATAGAATAGGGAAGGGAAGGGAAGGGAATATAGAGAATAGAATAGGATAAGGATAGAATGGAATGGAATGGAATGGAAGAGGTGAGGAGAAGAGAAGATAAAAGAGAATAGAATAGAATAGAATAATTAATGGAATGGAAGAATAGAATAGAATAGAATAGAATTATAGAAGAATAGAATAGAATTATAGTAGAATAGAATAGAATTATAGAAGAATAGAATAGGGAAGGGAAGGGAATATAGAGAATAGAATAGGATAAGGATAGAATGGAATGGAATGGAAGAGGTGAGGAGAAGATAAGATAAAAGAGAATAGAATAGAATAGAATAATTAATGGAATGGAAGAATAGAATAGAATAGAATAGAATAATAGAATAATAGAATAGAATAGAATAGAATAGAATAGAATTATAGAAGAATAGAATAGAATTATAGTAGAATAGAATAGAATTATAGAAGAATAGAATAGAATAGAATAGGGAAGGGAAGGGAAGGGAATATAGAGAATAGAATAGGATAAGGATAGAATGGAATGGAATGGAATGGAAGAGGTGAGGAGAAGAGAAGATAAAAGAATAGAATAGAATAGAATAATTAATGGAATGGAAGAATAGAATGGAATAGAATAGAATAAGAATAGAATAAGAATAAGAATAACATAGTTGGAAGGGACCTTGGAGGTCTTCTAGTCCAACCCCCTGCTTAGGCAGGAAACCCTACACCACTTCAGACAAATGGTTATCCAACATCATCTTAAAAACTTCCAGTCTTGGGGAAGGGGGCCGAACTGAACGGGATTGCTGATTTCTCTCTCCTGTGCTTTTCAGACGGCTACAAACCTCACAGAAGTATCATCTTTGCTAGCTGGAGCGCAGGTGAATTCGGAGCCGTCGGCGCAACGGAATGGCTAGAGGTAAGAGCTGGGGTTTTTTTTAAAAAAAAAAATTGGAAACACTTCTGTGCTACAGAGCAGCTTTTTGTGAGATTTTTGCACTCACAAACATCAGAAGTGCTTCTGGGTTGAAAGGATTGGCCGGCGACATCACCACTGCCCTGGGGACGCCCATTTGGGGGCTCCTTTCACATCCCTGGCAGGAACTGGAGTGAAGGATGAGAATTCAACCCTGCCCCCCACGGTGGGGTCTCGAACGTGGCTTGCTAACCTCCTGCCCAGCACTCCCAACTGCTCGAGTCACCGTGCTCCTTTTTTTGTGAGATGAGTGACTGTATAAATTGAGTCCATAAAAAAGTAAATGTAACTTGTAGAATAGTTTACAAATCCCACTTTTTTCTTGTTCTAAACCCTCTCAGGGCTACGCCGCCTCTCTGCACCTGAAAGCTTTCGCTTACATCAATCTGGACGCCGCGGTTTCAGGTACGTGTCTGACGCTCAGTCAAGGTTTGAATCATGCCTTGAAAAGCAAGAACGGAGAAGTGGCAGGAAGTGCTTTGTCCTTTGTGTAAGGAGTAGACCTGGATACCTAGCTGCCTGGTACCCAGGAGCAGCGTTAGTCCTGGCGGCCCATTTCTTCCTATTCTCTAAAACGGGGGTCACCCAACCTTGGCAACTTTAAGAGTTGTGGGAGTCGAAGTCCACAACCCTTAAAAGTTGCCAGTGTTGGAGACCCCTGCTCTAAAATTCCTTTCCTGTCTAACTTCAGCCTTTAGATTATTTTAATTAAGACAGTGACTTAGCATCTTCCCTCAGCATAACATTTGCTTGCATGCCTCTGCACAGACCCCAGAGACGTGCAAGAGAACATTGGAAGATTTTTTTATTTATTTGTATCCCAATTTTGTTAATTTATAAGTAACTCAAGGCAGCGAACCATTACCTAGCTCTCCAGTCTAAAGTTGGCCGACCTTTTTCGTATGCCGCCTGGTCGCTCAGGGCCTCTTGAGCTCAAGCATCTTCTTTCCATCTCGCAGGATACAAGGAATTCCGGTTCTCTTCCAGCCCCTTGTTGAAAAAGCTCCTGGAGGAAGCAGTCACAGATGTGAGTACCGCTTGCCTGTTTGGGGGTTTTCTGAGAAAATAATAAGTGAGCCAGGCAGGCTCTTTTGCCTCTTGTGCTCCCGGCAGGAACAGAAAGAAAAATGTGCTGTTCCCTTAGACTTCTCTCTCTTTATTTGATTTGTTCGTTTTTATCCTGCCTTTACTAACTTTATTTTATAAAAGCTCAAGGCAGCGAACGTATCTAATATTTCTTATTCTACCATAACAATCTTGTGAGGCAGAGAGAAAGGGACTGGCCCAAAGTCACCCACCTGGCTTTCATGCCTATGGTGGGACTAGAACTCACATTGATCTAAAGACCCAGTCGGCTTTCATATCTAACATGGGACTAGAACTCACCATCTCCTGGTGGTTGGCCCAAGGTCACCCAGCTGGCTTTCGTGCCTAAGGTAGGACTAGAACTCACCATCACCTGGCGATTGGCCTAAAGTCACCCAGTTGGCTTTTATACCTAAGAAGGGACTAGAACTCACCGTCTCCTGGTGATTGGTGAACAGGCATCTGGCCAACTTTTGAGCCTAAGGCAGGACTAGAACTCACTGTCTCCTGGTTTCTAGCCTGGTGCCTTCACCTGGTGGCTTTTATAACGCGGGTGGATAGATCGATAAGATTGATTGATTGATTACACACACAGACCTGACTGTCCCTATTCTGTGCTGTCGAACATCTGTTGCCTTTTGATTTAAGATCTGCAACAGCGGAAATTTCAGGCAAGGGTGAAAGATTTGGAATTGAGCCACAGAACTTTATGTCTCGGGGGGTTGGGGGTGGCTTTGCATTATCCCTGTTATGGAAAGGGTGTGATTTGGTCCTCTCTGTCCTTTTTCAGGTCTCCTTTTTGCCACTCAATCTTCGTGCCGCTTTTGCAAGCAAAGAGTAAGTAAAGCTTTGGCTCTCCCTGATTTTTCTTGCGGCCACGACAGGACTCCTGCTGTGCAGCTCCCAGAAGCAGCTAACAGCTGTCATTGATAGTCAGATTTTATAAACATAAGAGAAATCTCCAAACTTTCTGGCCTGTTAAGTTGAGAAAGGTAAATTGTAGAGGTGATTGGCTCTTTCGCTTCGGAAACCAATTTATGATAAAATAAACCCGAGTATAAAGTCTTAATAATAAAATATTTATTTCGGTACAAAAGAAATATAAAAACCTAATACTTAAAGATTACATCTTTGCAGCTAAAGTATGCGTCCTCCTTAATGAAGGACTACAATAGAAGTAAGGGAGGGGTACAAAGGAATTTCACATCTGCGCAGATCACATCCCATGTGACTGCTTCACTTTGCTAAGAACCTCTGGGTCATAGTGTCTGACATGGCCTAAGGCAGGACTAGAACTCACGTTCTCCTGGTGATTGTTCCAAAGTCACCCAGCTGGCTTAAGGTGGGATTAGAACTCACCGTCACCTGGTTTCTACGCCAGCACCTTAACCACTTAGGCCATACTGGCTTTCTAAAAAGTTCCAAAGCAGTGGCTGAATTTTTTTTTTCCTCTTTCCTTATCCTCAGAGTTCCATTTCGGTTTGATGACGCAGCGAGAACATTCACCGCCTCTTCTGGGATTCCCTCCATCTCCTTCAGCATCAACAACGTGAGTTCTGAATTCACCCTTCAGTGCTGTAGCTTTCCAGCCACCTCTGTTGACGTTGGAAGGAGGGTGCAAGATGCTTTCAGAACGGGGGTGCCTTGCTGGGCAGCAAATTCCAGGTTAATGTGGAAATACCCACACTCAGTAGTTGGGCTTTAGTGAGTTTGCTTTCATTGGCAAGCTCTTTGATGACATAGTCTAAGGCAGGGGTCTCCAAAGTTGTCCACTTTTAAGACTTGTGGACTTCCAACCCCCAGAATTCTGGGTGTTGAAGTTCACAATTTTTAAAATTGGACACACCCCTCCCCGCTTAAAGTCTTTGGGGGCAGGACTGCAGGTACGGCCACAATTGAGCCCAGAATTCCTGTTGCTAAGCGAAATAGCTGTTCAAGGAATTTTGTCCCATTTTTACCACCTTTCCTTCCACGGTCGTTAAAATGGATCTTTGCTTGTCAGAAGGTCACAAAAGGGGGATCACATGACCCCGGGTCACTCCAACCGTCATTAATAGGAGCCAGTTGCCAAGCATCTGAATTTATTTACTTATTTATTTATTTAGTGACATTTATATACCGCCTCACAGTGCAAGCACTCTCTAAGCGGTTTACACCAGTAAGCAATGTATATATTTATGTTGCCCCCAACAATCTGGGTCCTCATTTTACCTACCTCGGAAGGATGGAAGGCTGAGTCAACCTTGAGCCGGTGAGATTTGAACCGCTGACCTGCGGATCAGTGTCAGCTAAAGTGGCCTGCAGTACCTGCCTCTAACCGCTGCGCCACCTCGGCTCTTAAATTTTGATCACGTGACCAATGGGGATGCTGCATAAGTGAAAAACGGTCCTGTCACTTTTTTCAAACCCGTTGTCAGTTCGGAAGGTCACTAAATAGCACTTAGCAGTAGCACTTAGACTTACATACCGCTTCACAGTGCTTTTATAGCCCTCTCTAAGCGGTTTACAGAGTGAGCCTCTTGCCCCCAACAATCTGGGTCCTCATTTTACCGTCCTCGGAAGGACGGAAGGCTGAGTCAACCTTGAGCCTGGTGAGATTCGAACTGCCAAACTGCTGGCAGCTGGTGAGTACTGCACTCTAACCACTGCGCCATCAAGGCTCAATGAACTGTTGTAAGTCGAAGATTACCTGTACAGGAGAGGGAGGCCTTTCCATTGGAACAGAGATCGAGTAGTTTCCGTGCTGTGAAATCTTGCAAAGGGCGGGACATAATTTTGCCAGACATTTTGAACATTTCATGTGTTTCAAATATGGCAAACCCATTGCTTCTAAGCACTAAGGAAGCAGCCAAAAAAAACGGGGTGATTCCTACAAGGCTCAGCTCACAAAAACTCCCACTTTCTCTCTCGACAATCCGTTGCTATTGCAAAGCTTGCCTAGAGGGAAAATAGAGACAAGGCCGGGCCACCGAAAAAGACCCCACTCGGCGTGGAATGGCTCACAGTTTTGCTTCTCCCTCGCAGGGCGGAGATTCCTATCCGTACCCCTATTTCGGCACAGCGGAGGACAATCCAGGCAACCTGCTCGCGGCCTTTAGCAACAGCGTCAACCTGATGGAAAAGTCGATCCGGTTGGCTGCCGAAATAGCTGGCCGCATGGCCCTCAGGTTGACCCACGATCGGGAACTCTACCTGGATTACAAGAGCTACGACGGCTGGCTGCACAATTTTGTAAGGAGCCTGCTCCCTTATCAGAGGGAAATGAAGGTAAGGGCACGGGAGATGGTTCGTTATACGACCGGGGGTGGTAAAACAGACGATAGTAGCAGCTGGGGAGGACTCCCATCTCTAGAAAGGTTAGAAAATAGAGGTAAAAGGTTTCCCCTGTCCGGTCATATCCGACTCTGTTTCTTAGCCGATGTTCTGACCTAGGCTTCCTGATAAAATAATACAGCACAAACGGAGTCCCCAAAACCTTTTTATTTTAACGGCTGTGAATTATTTTCATTCCCAGCTGTAATAAGTCCCAAACAATATTAATGAGTCCAACAGTAGTCTTTGACAAGCTGCCAAAGACCAATTAGCAAGGAGCTTTGCAAGGCCAAACAGAAACACGGAGTCAGAACTGAAATGACACGAGTTGAACAAAGTTGCTTCCTGCAACCATCATCTCAGTTTGCTTCACTTTTATAACCAGTTATCTCCAAGCCTTACTCCCAAGTAGCCCTTTTCCTCCGTAACCTTGCCTTCTGGCAGCTCTGCGCATGCGCGAATTGGGAACAGGCTCCCCCTGTTCCTCTGCCTCGCTCATTGGTCAGCCTCGGGAGGCTCTGGAGTTGGGACAGACCTCCCAGATGGCCCGGGCTGGATCCCTGCCTCTGGCACTGAGCCTTCTCCAGACTCCAGGCCTGGCCCATGTTCCTCTCCAGCCTCCTCGCTGTCCGACTCTGCTGCCAACTCCGCAGGCCACTGGCGGACCACAACAGCCAAGTGATCCAGTGTTGTCCAAACAGAATGGGAGAACTCGCAGTAGTTGACTCGCCGTGGTCAATTCACCACGGCCAACTCGCTGTGGGACAATTCAGCAACTCCATTTAATTATTCAAGTTAATTAAAGATTTCTTTTAATTTTTGTCATTTCTGTTTTATTTTGTCCCTCCTTTGGCATCCTTTTTAAAAAAATGATTCTATTTGCCTATTTCTTCGATCTTTGTGTAACTCTTGTGCTGCAGCAAGTTGTCCCATAGAGAAAGTTGGTCATGACAAGTTGACCACGGTGAGTTGGCCGTGGCAAATTGGAGGTGTCTTAGACCCTTGTCCGAAGATAATTTCTGTGGTCGTGTGGCGACATGGCAATCCACGCGCAGGGAAAACTATTAACCTTCTTGTCAGAGTGGTACCTGTTTACCTACTCGCATTGCGTGCATTTGGACTGCTAGATGGGCCAGGAGGTGGGGCAAGGAACAGGAACTCGCTCCATCACGTAGGGCTTTGGTCTCGAAACTGGGTTGTCGGTTTTTCAGCTGACAAGCTCAGCACCTTTAACCGCTGAGGCATTACGCCTATCTATAGAAAGGGGGGTATTTATTTGTTAAATGTATATGCCACCCACTTCGGTGTCAAAGCAACTCTGGGCTGCATGGAAGATCGTAAAATCAAGTCGAAAACATATTAAACAGATTAAATCAATTAAAATCCAAAGTGCATTCATTTGGAAATGCTTTGGGTATCCAAAGAGAGAATATATATATCTTATATATAGGGTTGAACAGTGGGGTGCATGGTGCTCTCTGAGCTTGCTGGTTTTGTTGCAAACATTTTACAACCCAAGTAGGGGAGCTCGTCAGTGCTAGAAGGGAGTGGGATCTATGGAGTGGAGGAGGAAGAGGAGGACTGGGGGGCCCTTGGTGCTCTCTGAGCTGGGTGGTTTTCTTGCAGATGTTTCATGACCCAACTAGGGAACATCATCAGTGCTAGAAGGGAGTGAGGTTTGGAGAAAGGAGGAGGGAGGAAGAAAAAGGATTGTGGGGTCCTTGGTGCTCTCTGAGTGTCTTGCAGACATCTCATGACCAAACTAGGTAACATCAGTACTAAAAGGGAGGGAAGTGTGCACTGATGATATCAGCTAGTTGGGTAATAAAATGTCTGCAAGAAAACCACCAAGCTCAGCATCCAGTACCCCTAAGATACCCTGGACATCTGGGCTATTAGGGCTACAACAGAAAGGTTGCCAAGTTTACGTTGCCAGATTTTGGGGCAGTGTTGAAAGGTTCAAGGCTGCTGGAGAGCACAACACAACCATCAAAGTGTGTTAACTGGAGTTTGTGTCTGGAATGCAAGTGTCGCTAATGCCTGACAGCACCGTTGCTTGTCCTTGTTGCTTAACCTACCGGTCCTGCTTCTCTTCTGCTGCAGAAACGGGGTTTGGAGATCCAGTGGCTCTTCGAGGCCCGCGGAGATTTTACCCGGGCAACCACTGCGCTGACCCAGGATGTGAAAAACACGGACCTCAACGACAGGGATGCATCCCGTCTCCTGAATGACCGGCTGATGAAAGTGAGCCTTTCTCAATTTTCTCCTCTCCTCTCGCTAACTAACCTTGGTTCTGTCTGAGTGAGTCCTGTTGGTTGCCTTAAGCGTTCAGAGGAATAGAATAGAGCTGGAAAAGGGACCTTGGAGGTCGTCTTGTCCAACCCGTCTCTTCTTAAAAACCTCCAGTAATGGAGCACCCACAACTTCTGTTCCACTGATTGTCTTCGCTGTTAGGAAGTTTCTCCTTAGTTTCAGGTTGCTTCTTTCTTAGTTTCCCTCCATTATTTCTTGTCAGGTGCTTTGGAAAATAAATTGACTCCTCTCCCCACCCTCTTTGTGGCAGCCCCTCAAATATTGGAATACGGCTATCATGTCCCCTCCCCAAGTCCTCCTTTTCTCTAGACTGGCCAAACCCAAATCCTGCAACCGTTCTTCGTATGTTTTAGCCTCCAGGCCTTTGATCATCTTTGTTGCCCTTCTCGGCGCTTTTTCCAAAGTCTCAACATCTTTTTAGTTGTGTCTTTTTACTAAGTGTTGCTGGCTGGGGAATTCTGGGAATTGAAGTCCACGCATCTTAAAAAGTGGCCAACCCTGCCTTCAACGCCGCCTTTCTTTGCAGGTGGAGTACCTGTTCCTCTCCCCATACGTCTCCCCCAAGGATACGCCCTTCCGCCACATCCTCCTGGGCTCCGGATCCCACACCACCCAGGCCCTTCTGGAACACATTGGCCTGCTCAGGACCAACGCAAGCGCTTTCGACGAAGATCTCTTCAAGAACCAACTGGCTCTCTTGACGTGGACCATCCAAGGAGCAGCAAACGCGCTCGCCGGCGACGTTTGGGACATCAATAACGAGCTCTGAAAACCCCCACCCTTCCAAAAGACCACCCCCACCCTTTTCCCCCAACCCGTTGCACAGTTACACCTTCCCCTTTAGCTTTTCAGCAGAATTTTTAAGAGGAGGAGGAGGGATTCAAATCTTGGGAGAGATTTTAGATGCAAATTGATGTCTCTGCCCAATGTTGCTAATAAGCCCCCTTAGCATTCTTAAGGAATTCTGTTTTTCGAGTAAGCGAACCCTGGTGTCCGGCTGGACAGAAATTCCATAAGCCGACCACGTTCCAGTTGGCATTAAACTCCCGCGAAGCAAAAGGCTCAAATTGGTATCCCTCGACTGCTTGGGGAGGCGGGAACCGAGTTCCAGTCTTCCACACATTATTAAGAGCCTTTGCATCAGCCCTGGAACGTGGAGCCTTCTGCCTTCTGTCTGGTTCCCCGCCGGCCACTTACTCAGGAAATGAGGTGAATGGGATGGGTCCGGCGGGCACGATTTAGGAATTAGCAACGGGAAGCCCTTTTCGGGCAGAGCCGGGTTTGTCTTTGTCTTCTTGCTTTGTGGCCTACCGGGAAAACACCAGAGCCTTTCCGTCGGTCGCACTAGGGAGGAGGAGGGTGAGTTCACCTGGACTCTTGGTCCTGAGAGATATTTATTAGTTATTTATTTATCAGTGACAGTGTTCACTATAAATGCTATTTGTGTTCTACCGAATATAATTATCGGAAGCAGTGACTTCCATAATTATGACAGTTATACTGTCGTTTTTTTGATATAAGTAATAAAAGCAGCATCTGCTAACCGTGAGGAGAACTGGAGATTTGGGGCCCTCGAGCCTTCACTGGCCTGCAGGAACGGCGGTGAACATCTGGGGGGGGGGGGAGAACCCCAAGGTTTTAGAAATGGGGAAGTTAATCTCCCTCCGCTGCGGCGTTTTAAGAGCTCACCTTGGAGAGGTTCTGCAGTCGCTGCCTCTTCTGCGGTGCGCGGTGGGAGGGCAGAAAACACCCTGGCGCCCTCCAGATGTGCTGGACTGCGCCCCAGGATTTGAGCAGCTGTGCCTGCTTTAAATTCTGGCCGTCCCGCATGTTTGGAGGGTGGCCTGTTCGACACCCAGGTTGGCCTCGATCCCTCTGGATCAGGGGTCTCCAACCTTGGCCACTTTAAGCCCTGTGGACTTCAACTCCCAGAATTCCTCAGCCAGCCGTGTCCGTTTCCTTTTCTCTTACCGCCTAAAGTGGAGAGATTGCAGAGGAAGGGATAAGAGAGTAAGCTATGCTGGCTGAGGAATTCTGGGAGTTGAAGTCCACAAGTCTTAAAGTTGCCAAGGTTGGAGACCCCTGCTTTGGATTGTTGCTTCGCTCGACAGACCCAGGGGGATCTTGTCCACATTCCTTAGATTTCTGCCTATCCAGAAGTGGCCAGCAACTGCAGACCCCCTCCCCGCGTGGGTTTCGACCTAGGCCCCCCTGCCTTTGCCGGCGAGGGCTAAGCGGAAGGGAATTGCCTGCAGGCTTTTGTACCCATCTGGGCCATTGCAGAACAGGCTCCAGTCCTGCAGAAGAAACCTCCAGTCCTGCACAGTGACGGTGAAACCCATTATCGGGGGCAGGGTCTCCCATAATGTCCAAGAACAAGGTAGCTTTTGCCTACCAGAGTGTTATATCGGAGGCAGTGACCTCCATATGTTGCACTAAAGGGTGTCTTTATAATTATCGGGGACAGTGTTCCCCATAATTTTTATCTAAATGCTCGTCGCCTGCAGAGCATGGTCGTTAGTATCTAACATGAATTATTTGAAACCTGGTACGATTGTCTCTTTCCGTCTCGGGGGGGCAGGGGGAAGGGTCCCTCGGCGCTGGCTGTGCGAGAACCTGTTGGGAGGGGCATCATCGCCGACTCTGGCTTGGCCTGCTTACCCAGCGCCTAACAAATGCCCTCCCAGCTCAGTCGCTCTCGCTCAGCCCCTCCTTGCCCTAAGGAAACAGAATTGGCCACCTTTCCTCTCTCGACCAGGAATCCTGGCTTGTTCTCCAAACAGCTCGAGGCACGCAGGAGTGATGCCAGGCGAAAGCTAGAGCCCCGTGCGTTTCTTTAAGGGCATGGACTTTCTCTAAATCTTCATCTCTGTCCTTTTTTCCCCCTCTCTCTTTCTCTTGTTTGAAAAGCTTCTAATGATTTCCTGGGTGAATGTATGTATGGGAATCGCTTTTGTGATAAAAGAGGAATCTTCTGGATTTAAGTCAGAAACGGGCCAGGGAGAACCTGGAAAACCAGTGACAACAGATGCTTTTGGTATTTTTTCTCTCTCTCGCATCTGTAGCCAAAAGATCTCTGGTCTAAAGAACCTGTAGGAACCTTTTAAGGCAGGGGTCCCCAAACTTGGCAACTTTAAGACTTGTGGACTTCAACTCCCAGAATTCTCCAGCCAGCTATGCTGGCTGGAGAATTCTGGGAGTTGAAGTCCACAAGTCTTAAAGTTGCCAAGTTTGAAGACCTCTGTTTTGAGGTGACTTTGAACTGAAATTGACTTGCCTTGGCTTTCCAAAATTCCTAGCTTGCTTGTGTTTTCTGCTGTTGGCACGGAAAGCCCAACAATAAAAATAGAATTTGTACACTGAAAACTGACTTGAGATCGAGAATTTCCAGGCGTGCTTGCTATAAAAAATACCTTGGTGGGATTTTGGTGAGCTGGAAAGATGACGGTACGCCCATTTTTAGCCCATTTCCGGGTGTCGGTAATTCAGTTCCAATCAAAGGGTGTTGCATTTCAGACTCTTGTTTTCGTTTGTGTGGAAAAAAAGAGTTGGCTTAGTCCCCGTGCGAGGTTTTCTTCCCTGCATTTCATAAAGCAGAGGCCCTATGTCTCGTGTGTGTTTGTGTGTGTGTATATTGTTTCCGTAGCACTGCATGCATCCCGGGTGCGTTAAAAGCCTTAGAGGTAGTTGTGAAGTTCATCCTGAAAAGCTGCAACTTTTTTCTCTAGAGTTAGGAGACCGCTGTCTTGATGCAATCACTGTTTGAAAAATGCAAAACCTGACTTGCTCCTTCATTAAAGGAAAAAAGAAAAACCCAAACTGGAAGCTTGGAAAATTGTGATTATTGTGGGAGATTTACGGTCGGGTGGCGGGAGGGACAGTGGGTGAGGGATGGGATGTATATTTGAAAGAGAGGTAGTCCTTCACGTACGACCCACAATTGAGCCCAAAATGTATGTTGTTAAGTGAAACATTTTTTAAAAAATGAGTTTTACCCTATTTTATAACTTTTCTTGTTAAGTGAATCACTGCAATTGTGCTCAGTTAGTAACACGGATGTTAAGTGAATCTGGCTTCCCTATTGACGTCGCTTGTCAGAAAGTCACAAAAGGGGATCACATGACCCCGGGACACTGCGACCGTCATAAATATGAGTCAGTTGCCAAGTGTCTTGAGTTTTGATCATGTGACCACGGGGATGCTGCAACGGGAAATGTTCATAAGTTGCTTTTTTCACTTCCGTTGTAATTTTGAGCGGTCACTAAAAGAACTGTTGTAAGTCAAGGACTACCTCTGGTGCTTTTCGACCCAGAAAGTGAACACCTTTGCTGGACCATCAAAGCCTGTGGAGAAAGAAACACCTGGGTGGAAGACAGTGAGGAGGACGTCCTGGGTGGGGAGGGGGTCTCCGAAGGTTTGAAAAGAGCCGAGTTGCTGCTGGGCCAAGGCTGCAGGTTACTCCATCGGCTGCTTTGCCCTCCGGAGGAAGCGCAGGCAAGGGTCCAAAAGTCCTTTATTTTTTTAGCACATGGCATGTCATTCATGGACTTGCAATATATACATTTCAGAAGAATAACAAGTTGGAAGGGACCTTGGAGATCCTCTAGTCCAGCCCCCTGTTCAAGCAGGAGACCCTATACCCGTGATTGCAAACCTATGGCATGGGTGCCACAAGTGGCACGCGGAGCCATATTGGTGGGCACGCGAGCTCAGGTCACGCTGGCCAGCTGATTTTCGGGCCTTCTGGGCCCACTGGGAGTTGGGGAACAGGCTGTTTCTAGCCTCCGGAGGGGGTGGAGAAGGCTGTTTTTGCCCTCCCCAGGCTCCTAGAAAGGCTCTGGAGCTTGGGGAGAGCGATAAACGGGCGTGCCATTGTGTGCCGTGAGCACACACGCACGCAGAAGGGGTGCATGGAATTATAGGTGTGGGCACGCACACGCGTGACCCCCTGCACTCCCCCCCCCCCTTTGGCAAGCAAACCAAAAAAGGTTCGCCATCACTGCCCTATACCATTTCAGACAAATGGTTGTGCAATCTCTTAAAAACCTGCAGTTGATGGAGCAGCCACAACTTCTGGAGGGAAGCCGTTCCACTGGTTGGTTGTTTTCATCTTTTAGCAAGTTTCTCCTTAATTCCAATGTGGCTTCTCTCCTTGATTGGTTTCCTAACATCTCACATTTCAGTGATTGTCCACTAGGACTCCAAGGTCCCTCTCACAGTTGTTACACTCGGAGGCACAGAAAATACAAGCACACCTTTTTGTGATTACGTGTGTTATAACAACCTTGCAAAATCTGGCTGTAGATACTTTTGTTATTTTCTGGGTCCAAACCTACTTAGAATGTTGTTTACAATAGACTACATTTTTAAAAAAACACTGAATTCTCCATATAATTTAATTTAATTTAATAGATTTGTATGCCGCCCAACTCCCGGGGGACTCTGGGCAGCTCACAGCATGTCAAATCCATTACAAATAAGTATATAAGTATTAATAGCATCATTGTTAGTTAACCCTTATTTTTTTTGTTGGTATGATTCATCAAAATACTTTATAGCAATAGCACTTAGACTTATATACCGCTTCATAGTGCTTTACAGCCCTCTCTAAGCGGTTTACAGAGTTCAGCATATTGCCCCCAACAATCTGGGTCCTCATTTTACCCACCTCGGAAGGATGGAAGGCTGAGTCAACCTTGAACCGGTGAGATTTGAACAGCTGAACTGCTGAACTAGCAGTAGCCTGCAGTGCTGCATTTAACCACTGCACCAACTCAGCTTTACAAATAGCTAAACCCCAAAATTTCTGTTCTTTCAAGTGAGACATTTGTTCAGTTGAGTTTTGCCCCAATGTATGACTTTCCTTGCCACAGTTCTTAATCCTTACAGTTGATAAGTTAGTAACGGTCGTTAAGTGAATCTGCCTTCCCCGTTGATTTTGCTTGCGAAAAGGGGATCACATGACCTTGGGGACACAGCTGCGGTCATAAATAGGAACCAGTTGCCAAGCCTCTGATTTTTGGTCACATGATCGTGGGGATGCTTCAAAGGTCATAAGTAGGAAAACTGGTCGTAAATCCCTTTTTTCAGTGCTGTAACTTTGGGCGGGCACAAAAGGAACTGTTGTAAGCCAAGAACTACCTGTGTATCCTAATGGGCAAAGATCCTTTAAAATTTCTTTGAAACGGTACAGGGTTTCTTGCTCCAGCTGGGGGTTGGACTAGAAGACCTCCTGGGTCCTTTCTAACTCTTATTCTGTTATAAAGAGCACTTCAGTTTCCACATTCTTCTGAAAAAAACACACAATGGCTTCAGGTTGGATGGGGACAGCAAAAGGTGCAATCATCGCTTGGTAAGCTAAACTAATGTGGGTTAGACAACATCGCCACCTGATGGATTTGTAACTGGCTGGCAAACCATACTCTACGAGTAGTCCTTGATGGCACTACATCTACGGGGAGAGAAGTAAGCAGTGGGGTACTACAAGGTCCCGTCTTAGGCCCAGTACTCTTCAACATCTTAAACCACTTACTGTAGATGAGGAAATAGAAGGGAAACTCATCAAATTTGCAGATGACACTAAGCTGGCAGGAATAGCCAACACCCCAGAACAGTGATGGTGAACCTATGGCACGGGTGCCAGAAGTGGCACTCTGCGCCCTCTGTGGGCATGAGCCGTTGCCCCAGCTCAGCTCTGCTGCGCATGTGCACATGCCTCCAGCTGGTCTTTGGGTCTCTGGCGTGCATGCATGGAGGCCGCACGCAGATGCACGGGCTGCATGCGGGGGGGCATGCGTGCATGCACAGGGGCGGGGTGCATGCAAGGAGCCGCACATGAATGCAAGGGGGGCAAGGAGCATGCGGGGGCCACACACATTTTGGGGGTTTGGGCACATGCATGCGCTTTGGGCACTCAGTTTGGAAAAGGTTAGCCATCACTGCCCCAGAAGATAGGCTCAAGATCCAAAAAGATCTTGACAGACTTGAACAATGGGCCCTATCCAACAAAATGAATGTTAATGTGGCGAAAAGCAAGATTTTACACCTGGGCAGGAAAAACCAAAGGGACAAGTACAGATTAGGCAAAACCTGGCTCAAAAACAGGAACTGTGAGAGGGACCTTGGAGTCCTAGTAGACGATCCCTTAAATACGAGCCAGCCGTGTGCGGCAGCAGCCAAAAAAGCTAATACCATCCTTGGTTGTATAAACAAGCACAGAATCAAAATCACGTGAAGGATTACTACCGCTTTATAAAGCCGTAGGCCACACCTGGAATACCGCATCCAGTTTTGGTCACCACATTACACAAAAGATGTCGAGCCTTTGGAAAAAGAAGAGCAAGTAAGATTATTAAAGGCCTGGAGAGTGAAACAAGGTTTGCAGGATTTTGGTTTGGCAAGTCTAGAGAAAAGAATTATGGGTGATATGATAGCAGTATTCCAGGATTTGAGGGGCTGCCCCAAAGAAGAGGGGAGTCAGCTTATTCTCCAAAGCACCTGAAAGCAGGACAAGAATTTAATTTAATAAGCCATGGATGGAAAGTACCGTATTTTTCGGAGTATAAGACGCACCGGAGTATAAGACGCACCTAGATTTTAGAGGAGGAAAACAAGGAAAAAGGTATTCTGAACCAAATAGTGTAGTAATATATTATTTAATAAATTACCAGTGTAGCAGAATACCTTTTACAACCATGTACACTTTTTACAACCATGTATACTTTTTACAAACTTCAAACTTGACAGCTTTGTAGACTTCAACTCCCAGAATTCCTCCTCCAGTCATGCTAGCTCAGGAATGGGAGTTGAAGTCCACAAGTCTTAAAGCTGTCAAGTTTGAAGTTTGTAAAAAGTGTACATGGTTGTAAAAAGTCTTGCCAAGTTTGAAGACCCTTGCACCCCTAACCCCTAACCCAGGGGTCTTCAAACTTGACATCTTTAAGACTTGTGGACTTCAACTCCAATTCCTGAGCTAGCATGACTGGAGGAGGAATTCTGGCAGTTGAAGTCCACAAGTTTGAAGACCCTTGCACCCCCTTGGCAAGTTTAAGACTTGTGGACTTCAACTCCCAGAATTCCTCCTCCAGTCATCCTAGCTCAGGAATGGGAGTTAAAGTCCACAAGTCTTAAAGTTGCCAAGTTTGAAGAGCCCTGGGTTAGAGGTGGCAAGGGTCTTCAAACTTGGCAAGTTTAAGACTTGTGGACTTCAACTCCCAGAATTCCTCCTCCAGTCATGCTAGCTAGAGTTGAAGTCCACAAGTCCTCCCGGTCTCGCAGCCAGTTCCCTCCTGAAGTTTCAAGGGCCGCAACTTGAGCTGAGCAGATCTGCGGCGAAAGCGGCGGCTCCTGGTTTTCCCGGCCAAAGAGCGCTCGCTAGAGAAGAGCAGCTGAGGAAGCAGGCGAGGCGCGGCGGCAGGCAGGTGTCTTGGAAGCGCCGAGGGCAGCACGCGCGTCCGGGATGCCCCTCTCTGGGCTTTCCGCTTAGGCGGCGGCAGCGGGCGCAGCGAGTCCCGTCCCCACGCGCGTCCCCGGCGCTTGCTGTGGCGACGCTGTTTTTTCCGAGACTTTTGTCTCGGAGAAGGAGCAGTAGACAAAGGTCTCGGAGAAAACAGCGTCGCCGCAGCAAGCGCCGGGGACGCGCGTGGGGACGGGACTCGTTGCGCCCGCTGCCGCCGCCTAAGCGGAAAGCCCAGAGAGGGGCATCCCGGACACGCGTGCTGCCCTCGGCGCTTCCAAGACACCTGCCTGCCGCCGCGCCTCGCCTGCTCGCACGCCCACTTGCTCGCAAGCGGGCAGCGGCGGGGATCGAAGCGGAGCGGTGGCACCTCGAAAGGACTGGGGTGCTAGATTTCATGCTAGCTCAGGAATGGGTGGCGGCGGCAAGCAACAGCGGGGACGGCGGGGGCAAGCAGCGGGGACGGCGGGGCAAGCGGCAGTGGCAGCGGCAGCGGCGGGCGGCGGGGAAAACCTCCGAAAGGTGGGGGCTGGGGGGTGGGGGGACTGCATTCGGTGTATAAGACGCACCCAAATTTTCACCCTCTTTTGGGGGGTAAAAAGGTGCGTCTTATACTCCGAAAAATACGGTAACCAAGGAGAGAAGCAACCTGGAATTAAGGAGAAACTTCCTAACAGTGAGAACAATCAACCAGTGGAACAGAAGTTGCCTTCAGAAATCATGGGCCCTCCATCACTGGAGGCTTTTAAGAAGAGACTGGACAGTCACTTGTCTGAAATGATATGGGGGTCTCCTGCTTGAACAGGGGGCTGGACTAGAAGACCTCCAAGGTCCTTTTCCAGCTCTATTCTGATTCTCTTGTTGACAGCAGGAGGCAAAGCGAAGAGACTGGGTCTTGCACGGGGGAAAAAAAGAGGAGACGAGTCTGTACAAAACAAGAGATTTCTGAACATCTGTACCCCTTTCTGGCACAACAGCATCACACCAGCATCTGCCTCGGAGGCCAGACGCTGGGAACGCTGTGCCGGAGGAGAGAGGCAGAGGCCTGTCGGAGTCTCCTTGCACACGGTGAGCGGCACAAGCTGCACGTAGGAGCTGTGAGCTCTTTGACTTCATCGCTGCTCAGCAGATGGCAAAAAGCACGCCGGGACCTTCCTTCTGTCGGTAAGATCAGCCGTGCCTGGCTGGTTGAAGGAGGGTGATAGCCTCCTTTGCATCAAAGGGTTAGGATTTAAGGGGTGCTTTGCTGCTGCCATCTAGTGGTTGTTCGGGATTTGGCACCTCCAACAATCGAGTGGAGTTTGCATTGAGGACTTTAAAAATAATAATAATAATCTGGAGCTGGTTAGTAGACTAGGAACATATCCCAGATCGCACTACATGTCCCATAATTCTTTGGGCTGCAATTGAAGGGGAGGTTTATTTATTTATTTATTTATTTATTAAATTTGGATGCTGCCCATCTCTCTCCCAAGTCCCTCTGGGTGGCTTAGACTAGCAGTGTTTCCCAACCTTGGCAACTTGAAGATGTCTGGACTTCAACTCCCAGAATTCCCCAGCCAGCGAATGCTGGCTGGGGAATTCTGGGAGTTGAAGTCCAGACATCTTCAAGTTGCCAAGGTTGGGAAACACTGGCTTAGAGAATAAAACAATTACGGGATCAAAATTGGT
Source organism: Diadophis punctatus similis (assembly GCA_023053685.1). Classification (NCBI taxonomy): domain Eukaryota; kingdom Metazoa; phylum Chordata; class Lepidosauria; order Squamata; family Dipsadidae; genus Diadophis; species Diadophis punctatus. The sequence goes on along the minus strand of JALIGW010000005.1, from coordinate 80,729,936 downwards.
TCTTTCCCTCCATTTTTAATATTAATTTTAATCTTTTAAGTTTTAACGTCTGATCTTCCAAGTTGTGATCCTGTCATTGTTTCATTCCAGTCTAAGCCATCCAGACTCGCTTGGCAGAGAGAGAGAGAGATGGGGCAGCCAAGAGATTTAATAAAGCTGGATCAGGCTGGGAAGTGACTCCAAGTGGATTTCCTAAGGGATCTTTTGCAGGGTCGCCTGGAAAAATGGGTTGATCAGAAAAGTGAATTGTGTTTGTTTTTATTTATACCCTGCCTTTATTATCTTTATAAATAACTCAAGCCAGGGAACATATATACACACACACACATTCCTTCTCTGATTTTCGCCACAACAATCTTGCGAAGTGGGCTGGGCAGAGAGGGAGGGACTGGCCCAAAGTCACCTAGGCTCCTTTCATGCCTAAAGTGGGACTAGAACTCTCTGTCTCCTAGTGATTGGCCCAAAGTTTCCCAGCTGACTTTCATGCCTAAGACAGGACTAGAACTCACTGTCTCCTGGTGATTGGCCCAAAGTCATCCAGCCAGCTTTCATGGCTAAAGTGGGACTAGAACTCTTTGTCTCCTAGTGATTGGCCCAAAGTTTTCCAAATGACTTTCATGTCTAAGGCGGGACTAGAACTCACTGTCTCCTGGTGATTGGCCCAAAGTTACCAGGTTGATTTCACACCTAAGGCAGAACTAGAACTCGTCATCTTCTCGTCTGATGCCTTAACGAGTAAACCAAACTGGCTCCCATTCTCCATCTGGAGGTGGCTAGTAGATTAGTAAAAGATCCCACCTGCACCCAGTCTACACATTGGTTCTTTTCATCCATTTTAATATTAATTTTAATCTTTTTTTAAACATTTAATTCCTGATCTTTCAAATATTGATCCTGTAATTGTTTTATTCTCTTAAGCCAGTGTTTCCCAACCTTGGCAACTTGAAGATATCTGGACTTCAACTCCCAGAATTCCCCAGCCAGCGAATGCTGGCTGGGGAATTCTGGGAGTTGAAGTCCAGATATCTTCAAGTTGCCAAGGTTGGGAAACACTGTCTTAAGCCACCCAGAGTCACTTGGTAGAGAGAGATGGGCAGCGTCCAAATTTAATAAATAAATAACCCTCCCCTTCAATTTCAGCCGAGAGAACTGTGCGACCTGTAATGCAGCTTAGTCCTCGACCTACGACCACTATTGAGCCCCACATTTTTGTCACTAAGTGAGACATCTGCGAAGTGAGTTTTGCCCCATTTTACAATCTTTCTTGCCACCGTTGTTATTGCGAATCACAACCGTTGTTAAGTTGGTTAACCCGGTTGTTAAGCGAATCTGGCTTCCTCACTGCTGGTCAGAAGGTCACAAAAGGGGATCACGTGACCCTGGGATGCTGCGGCCGTCATAAATGCGAGTCCGTTGTCAAGCTTCCAAATATAAATCGCATGACCATGGAGGATGCTGCAGTGACTTTGGGCCAATCACCAGGAGACGATGAGTTCTAGTCCCGCCTTAGGCACGAAAGCCGGCTGGGTGACTTTGGGCCAATCACCAGGAGACTGTGAGTTCTAGTCCCGCCTTAGGCACGAAAGAAGGCTGGGTGACTTTGGGCCAATCACCAGGAGACGGTGAGTTCTAGTCCTGCTTTAGGCATGAAAGCTGGCTGGGTGACTTTGGGCCAGTCTCTCTTCTCTTAGCCCAACCCACTTCACAAGGTTGTTGTGTGGAAAAGTGGAAGGAATATTAGATATACTGTAACTGAATACAGAACAGCAGCGTTGGAAGGAACCTCCGAGGTCTTCTAGTCCAACCCCCTGCTCAAGCAGGAGACCGTATACCATTCCGGACAAATGGTTGTCCAGCCTTTTCTTAAAAACCCACAACTTCTGAAGGCAACCTGTTCCTTCCATTGATTAATTGTTCTCACTGTTAGGAAATTTCCCTTTTATTTTCCCCTTTGAGTTATTTATAAAAATAATAACAGTGAAATATAACTAAATAACTTACTTTGCCATCTCCTTTTGCAACCTTCTGACAAGCAAAGTCAGTAAGGAAGACAGATTCACTCAACAACCATATTACTCATATAACAATGGCAATGATTCACTTATCAGCGGTGGCAAGAATGGTTGTAAAATGGAGCAAGACTCACGTAACAACCATCTTGCTTAGCAAGGGGAATTTTGGGCTCCATTGTGGACGTAAGTTGAGGACTACCTGTATAGATGCATCACGACAGACGAACCATTATCTCAAGCTGGAAAAAAAAATCCCACCAACACAACAGAGGATTTTGTATTTGACAGAAACTGAAGAAGTTTCTTGACTTGAACGGTGGAACGTATCCAACAACATGAAATTTAAGGTGGAGAAAAGCAAGGTTTTACACCTGGACAGAGAAAAACCAAAGGGACAAGTACGTCATCAAAAAAGCACAACAAAGAATGTTCTTTCTGCGCCAACTCAGGAAGCTCAAACTTCCCAAGGAGCTGCTGATACAGTTCTACAGAAGAATCATTGAGTCTGTCATCTGCATCTCTCTAACTGTCTGGTTTGGTTCTGCAACCCAACAAGACAGACACAGACTTCAGAGGATAATCAGAACTGCAGAAAAAACAATTACTGCCAACTTGCCTTCCATTGAGGACCTGTATACTGCACGAGTCAAAAAGAGGGCCGTGAAAATATTTACTGACCCCTCGCACCCTGGACATAAATTGCTTCACCTCCTACCCTCAAAACGATGCTATAGGGCACTGCACACCAAGACAGCTAGACACAAGAACAGTTTTTTCCCCGAACACCATCACTCTGCTAAACAAATAATTCCCTCACCACTGTCAAACTATTCACTAGGCTGCATTACTATTAATATTAGTTTTTCTCATCGTTCCTATCACCCATCTCCTCCCACTTATGACTGTATGACTGTAACTTGTTGCTTGTATCCTTACGATTTATATTAATATTGATTGTTTCCTGATTGCTTACTTGAACCCTATGACAACCATTCTTGACAAATGTATCTTTTCTTTTATGTACACTGAGAGCATATGCACCAAAGACAAATTCCTTGTGTGTCCAATCACACTTGGCCAATGAAGAATTCTATCTTCTATCTATCTGGGCAGAGAAAAACCAAAGTACAGATTAGGCAAAACATTGGCTCAAAAACAGTAACTGTGAGAGGGATCTTGGAGTCCTAATAGACGATCCCTTAAACATGAGCCAGCCGTGTGCGGCAGCAGCCAAAAAAGCTAATACAATCCTGGGTTGTATTAACAGAGGCATAGAATCAAAATCACGTGAAGTATTAGTACTGCTTTGTAAAGCCTTAGTAAGGCCACACCTGCAATGCTGCATCCAGTTTTGGTCACCACAAATTACAAAAAAGAGGTTGAGACTTTTGGGGAAAAGTGCAGAGAAGAGCAACTCAGATGATTAAAAGTCTGGAGATTAAAACATATAAAGAACGGCTGCAGGATTTGGGTTTGGCCAGTCTAGAGAAAAGAAGGACTACGGGGAACATGATAGCAGAGTTCCGGTATTTGAGGGGCTGCCACAAAAAAGAAGGGGGTCAATTTATTTTCCAAAGCCCTAGAAGTCAGACAAGAAACAATGGATGGAAACTAATCAAGGAGAGAAGCAACCTGGAATTAAGGAGAAACTTCCCAACAGTGAGGACAATTAACCAGTGGAACGACTTGCCACCAGAAGTTGTGGGTGCTTCATCACTGGAGGTTTTTAAGAAAAGACTGAACACCCACTTATCCCAAATTTGTATTTTGCATTTGTTTATTTGTCAAGCATATATGATTATAAGCAAAGTATAAACAGTAAAACATGATTGAATATATATGGAATAGTACAAGCATGAATTGGAGTAAAAGAGGTATGAAATTGTATAGGGTCTCCTGTTTGTACAGGGGGTTGGTCTAGATGACCTCCAAGATCCCTTCCACCTCTATTCCGATTAAGTACAGATGCTGAAAATTAGCTGTTCTGCTACTCTCTGCTTTCCTGGAGTGAATTGGGCTGAATCTGGCTGAATCCAGTTTCTGGAGCAACAGCATCAGTTTCCGTTACTAAGCGCGACAAGACCGATTTCAGGTTGCATCGCTGGCTGAGCAATTCCAAGTTGCCTGCTCAATGGAGTTAATTTTTCTACATTGTTTTAACTTATTGGTTACATTATATTGCACACCGGCCAGAGCCCCTCTTTGAGGGAGATGGGCGGTTTAGAAAGATGAAAAAAGGTAAATAAATAAATAAATAAATATAAATAAATATAAAATGAACAACAAAGACAATCCTTGTATTCCAGAGGAAAAAGTGAATTTCTCCATGGTTAATTTGGAGCAGGGGTCCCCAAACTTGGCAACTTTAAGACTTGTGTACTTCAACTCCCAGAATTCTCCAGCCAGCTATGAATTCTGGGAGTTGAAGTCCACAAGTCTTAAAGTTGCCAAGTTTGAATACCTCTGATTTGGAGGGTGTTCCAAATATTTCTGGGCACGCTCCCTTCGGAAGGTCACCTGGGCAAGCTTAAATTTCATGCAGCAAATCGGATGGAAGATGGGTAGCCGCGTACCCCAGATGGTTCAGTTGGACTTTAATTTTGGCTCAAGGCGCCTCTAGTCCTCATGGGTACAAATATCTGAATATCGAAGCAGAACGGGACTGAGTTGCATCGTGGAATCCTAGAGTTGGGAGGAGGCTCTTGAGGACATAAAATCTCTCCCCCTACTCCCCAGTTTTATGTAGGAATCCGGATTTATTTTATTTATTTATTTTGTGAGATTTATATACCGCCTCACAGTGCAAGCACTCTCTAAGTGGTTTACACCAGTAAGCAATGTATATTTATCTTGCCCCCAACAATCTGGGTCCTCATTTTACCTACCTCGGAAGGATGGAAGGCTGAGTCAACCTTGAGCCGGTGAGATTTGAACCGCTGACCTGCGGATCACAGTCAGCTAAAGTGGCCTGCAGTACTGCACTCTAACCGCTGCGCCACCTCGGCTCCATAAAAGCATCCTCAGTCAAAATGCCTTTGTTTGCAGTCTTCCAAAGGAGGAGGCATCGCCCTACTCTTTCAAAAATTTCACTCAATTGTTTTTGAATTTTATTATCCCTTTTTAATTAAAATTAATTAAAGTAATTATTATCATTCTCCCACCCCCAAACCTTTAGAAGGACAGAAGGCCAGACTTTCATCCGTACAAAAATTCTCGGTGTTGAGGCCAATGTTGAGCGCCGGCCAGATGTTATGGATGACAGTTTCCATCATCCTCAGCCAATCCCTGCTGTGAAATCTAGTGAAATCCAGAGAGCCGGTTTGCTTGTGAAGGAGCTAGAACAGTGGTTTGTCAACCTTGACAGCTTGAAGATGGACGGACTTCCAATCCCAGAATTCCTCAGCCAGCCATGCAGGTTGGAGAATTCTGGGAGTTGAAATCCACCCATCTTCAAGTTGAGAAATACTAAGCTAGAGACTAAACCATCATGTATTTCAGGTCTTCAGGGAGGCATATCCAAGAAACCTTGAGCCCCAAACCATTTCAAATCTTTCTTTTCTTTTCTCTCTCTCCCTCCTTTTTCTTTCATTTATCCTTCTCCCTTTCTAACCTTCCTTCTTTCTTTCTTTCTTTCTTAGCTCTCTTCTTTTTCTTTCCCTTCTTACTTTCTATTCTTCCTTTTCCCTCCATTATTATTATTATTATTATTATTATTATTATTATTATTATTATTATTATTATTATTATTATTATTATTATTATTATTATTATTATTATACAATTGTATCACAGCGGCCAGTTGTTTCGCCGGATTTGGCATTGATTACTAGTCAAGCCCCACCCAGGGGCCTAGGACGTCATAATGTATTTTCGAAGTATATGTGCGGAACTGAGCAGTGCGGCTTTCTGCATTTGACTGATGGTGACTTTGTCAATTTTGAGCTGTTTTAAATGTAATTCCAGTGCTTTTGGGATAGCACCCAGTGTTCCAATCACCACTGGAATTATTTCTTCTTCTTCTTCTTCTTCTTCTTCTTCTTCTTCTTCTTCTTCTTCTTCTTCTTCTTCTTCTTCTTCTTCTTCTTCTTCTTCTTCTTCTTCTTCATTATTATTATTATTTAATAGATTTGTATGCCGCCCAACTCCCAAAGGGACTCTGGGCGGCTTTATTTCATCTTTGTTTCATTCCCTCATTCCCATCCCTCCGTCCCTTTCTTTACTTCATTCCTTCACGCACTCTTGCTTGCTTCTCCTTCCTCCCCTCCCTCTCTCTTCCTTTTCATTTTCCTCCCTTCTTCCTTCCCTGCCTCCCTCCTTCCCATCTCCCACAACCCAACTTCCCAACAGAAGCAGAGAGAAACGGTGTGTGTGTGTGTGTGTGTTCTGCATCTCCAGCCACAAGGTTTGCTGTTCTTGGCACTTGTGCTGAACTTGCCAAGAAAACGCAGCTGGGCTCTGAGAAAGCAGAATGAATCCCCCCCCCCCGCCCCGCTTTGCACAAGTCACATTTCAGGCGTTTTATCATCATTCTTTGTTCTTTTCCATGTTGTTGCTGCTGCCTTGCTGGGAAGCGCTGGGCTACAGCTGTCATCCAGACAGCCGTCTGGGTCAAACGCTCTGCCAAATTCAGCCGCGAGACCGACCTTCCCAATATCAATTTCACGTGACATGCAAACTCGGGTCAGCTCATTTCATACGTGCATTCCCGGTATAGATATTTTTTATGATGATGATGATGACTATTGTTTAGCATCTTGCCTGATCCCAGCCTCTTTAATTACCCGACGGCCTTAGCATATTGTGTAATCCGAAGCGGCAACGTTTCATTTCCGCGTCTCGTCCAGCTGACTCGCCCGGGAAGGCTCGCGGGCGCCAGCTTGCAGGAGCACAGAGGGAGGGGAGGGGGCGATGTGACCGTCCAGCGCAGCCGCCGCATCCCCGGGGACCCCCGGCATAACCCAGGGAAAGGACAGACCCTCCCCAACCTTCGTTTCCCAAACTTTCCTGCTCAGCTGGTCCTGCCAGGTTGCAGATTCCCCCCCCCAACCCTCCCTAACCCCCCCCCCCAGCCCGGTGCCCTCCCCCCCTGCCCCGGAAGAAGGTGTCCACGCAGCTTTGGCACCCCTCGCCACTGCGCCACCGTCCCCCCCTTCCCCTCCCCCCTTCCGCGACTGTCCTCGGCCGCCTTCAGCCCAGCAGGCGTCTGCGGCGAGTTGCGTCCGGAAGGATGCAGGAACGGCTGGACCACTGGACCCGGCGCATCCTCCATCGCCTCCTCTTGGCCGGGGAAAGAGCTTGCCCCGCGCGGGGGGGACCGGGGGCGCGCGGTGCTGCCTCCCGGAGCTGCGTCGTCATCGCGGCCCGCTTACATAACCCGAGCGGAGAAGTGAGGAGCGGGGGCTCTTCCTGCCTCCCGCCGCCCGGCTCGCCGCTTTCGGCCGCAGCCTCCGTCTAGACTTTGCCGGCGCTCTCCCTCTGCGGAGGGGCTGCTGCGCGGGGCTCCGGAGACTTAAAGAGACGACCCTAGCCCACCCACCGCTTCGTGGGACGCCCCCCCCCACGCCTGCCCTCCCACCACCCCGCCGACGGCAGTCCGGACCCTCGGCATCCCCCTCTAAGGGGTCCGCCTGGGCAGGAGCCCTGGAGAGGCGATTTGGGCCGGCGGGGGTCGCGGAGGGGGTTTGTGGGCGTGCAAGGGGCGCCCCGTCGAGCTTCCCCAGGAGAGCTTGGCTCTGATCCGCGTGGGTAGGAACCCGGGCCAGACGAGTCCGGGCGAGGGTCGCAGAGGCTGCGTGGGAAGAGTTTGTGGGCGCAAGGGGCGCCCCGTCGAACTTCCCCGACTGGACAGGAGCGCTTGCGTGGCTAGGAGCCCGGGCGAGGGTCGCAGAGGCTGCGTGGGAAGGGTTTGTGGGCGTGCAAGGGGCGCCCCGTCGAACTTCCCCGTCTGGACAGGAGCGCTTGGAGTGATCCGCGTGGGTAGGAGCCCGGGCGAGGTCGCAGAGGCTGCGTGGGAAGTTTGTGGGCGTGCAAGGGGCGCCCCGTCGAAGTTCCCCGTGTCCCCGACTGGACAGGAGCGCTTGGAGTGATCCGCGTGGGTAGGAGCCCGGGCGAGGGTCGCAGAGCCTTGGGGGGGGGGTTGTGGGCGTGTGAGGGGCGCTCCGTCGAACTTCCCCGTCGGGACAGGGGCGCTTGGCCGGCGAGGGGCGGCCGAGCCGTCGTCTCAGCTGAGCCATCCGGCCGCGCTGGGTCCAGGAGGCGCTGGGGCTGAGCCGGGGCGTCCAGGAGGCGGGGGGCTTGGTGGGCGCCGTCCAGGAGCAGGCCTGGGGCGTCTGGGTGCAGGAGGAGACCCTGCAGCCCGCCGAGGGGGGCGAGGAGGCGGCGGCGGAGAGCCAGGCGCCGTCGGGCCGTCGGAGGCGCCGTCGGGCGTGGGCCGTCGGGTGGGTGCTGTGGGCCGGCGAGCGGGAGGGCGCGGGGGCACAGGAGCAGGCGGGCCGCCACGGAGAGCATCGCTGCGGCGTCCAGGAGGAGCAGCCTCGGCCGCCCGGCGCAGAATCGCCGCCCCGTCGGTCAGGATCGCAACCGGGGCCTTGCCCGGGCTCGGCGGGCAGCGTGGCGCAGGCGGACCGGGCGTCGGGCCAGCAGGAGGTGGGTCTCCGCGCCCAGCACCAGCCGCAAGGCGAGCTTGAGGCCCGGGACGACCCGTCGGGTTTGGGGGCGCCGGGTTGGGCGCGCTGCCAGGCGGAGAGCCATTCCACCGGGCAGGAGGGCGGCGAGCGGCGCGGCGTGCAGGAGCAAGGGGAACGCGTCTGCGGGCTGCAACCGGGGCAGTACCAGCTCTGACGCCGTCGCTGCTCCGCACAGCGACCCGGGACCGTTGCACGAAGCGGGCAGCCACCGCTTGCACCCTGCAGCCCGGAGGCAGACACGGGCAAACTGCGATCTCTTCCCGACCGTCGGGGACGGAGCCAGGCGGCTGTGGCAGCCTAGAGGCCGCTCTCTGCGGGTTGCGAGCGACGTCTTTGCAGTGGTCCCCGGGCTGAGGCTTCCCAGGGCCGGTTGCGCCTTGCAAAGCTCGTCGGGGGCGTTTCTGCCCTTCTTGCAGGCATCCCTTCCCCGTCTCAAGCTCCAGAGGCTTCCCTGCAGCGCGAAGTCCTTGCCGTGCCCTGGGCTTTTGCCAACTTCATGCTGGAAGCTGCACCGGTGGGACTGCCTGCCTGCAGCCGTCCTTAAATCCTCCCTCTTCCTCCGGTGCGGTATAACCGGCTCTATTGTCTTCCCCGGGCAGGTCTGGGTGCCAGGCTGGCAGCCCCGAAGTCGTAACCACGCCATCTCTTTGCCCATGCAACATTTGCACCCGTCGCCCGCGGGCTCCCGCTTGCAAAGGCTTAAACCTCGCAGCGCAACCCCCGACGGCCCATTGGCCGTCCCGAGATTTGCACCCGTCGCCCGCGGGCTCCCGTTTGCAAAGCCTGAGCCGCCCGGTGCAACCTCGACGGGTTTTTTTCCCCCAGCTCGAGATTTGCACCGGTCGCCCGCGGGCTCCGGCTTGCAAAAGCTCAACCAGGCGATTTCTCCGCCTGTGCAATTGAGACCCGCGCAACTTTTCTGCCAGGAAGCGCCTGGGTGCCTCGCAGCCGTTAGGGGGCGCCGCTTCCCCGCCGGTAGCTTTGCATTCAGACGCGTCTCTTGCGAGGAAGAACGGTGCGCGGGTTTGGAGAGCTCAGGATCGCTGGCAGGGTTGAGGATCGATGCCCGCTCCTTCCGAGGGTCGCCCGGAGTGTCTGGACGGAGGCAGCGAGCAGGTAAGAGCCGTGCGGTGGCTGGAAGTTCGCTGCAAACCCCCCCCCCCCATTTATTTATTTATTTTATTTATTTATTTGTCAAACATGTACAGGATAGTAGTTGTTTGTATAAACATAAGTAAAAAGTACCGATAAGAGATGACAATACCTGGATGGATGGGCCCCGTCCCTCCAGTTTATTTGGGGTCCCTGGTTTCTGGTGTTGGTGGAAGATTTGTGTCTTTATTGTGTTGTGTGTGTGTTGTGTGTTGCATTTCCAGGAATGGCAACCCCTCCGCCTTTAAAAAAAAACAAAGAGGAAAGAAATATATGAATTCCGCAGAAAAAAGATGCTTTGCATAAAAAGGTTGAGTTGGTGGAATATTGTGTGTGTGTGTGTTTTGCATTTCCAGTTAGCTGCAACCGCACACTTTCATGAAAACGAAAGAAAAACGGATTGCATGGGAGGAGGAGGAAGGAAGAGTTTAGTTGCAAAGTGCAGGGGGGTCGCTCAATACAATTTGCAGGAAATTGTAGCCTGGAATGATGCGGTTTAATTAAAAGGGGGTGGGGGGTGGGATCAGTTGTCCTGGTTCCCGCAGCGGTTTTCTGGTGTGTCCCCCCCCCTCCTAATTGAGCCCTTCTCTGGGAGCAGATGTCACCCCCTAAAAAGAGGAAAAAAAGAATTTAATTGTTTATATTCGTTTATATTCCACATTGCTGACCCCCCCTCCCATCTACTTCAAAGGAGATTGCAGGAAATCTCACGGGTGGGGTTGAGGAGGCCCCCCCCCCCTGAAATCCTGCAACAAGTTAAAGCCAGAGGCAGATGTAAGGGTCTCCCGCTTGGGCAGGGGGTTGGACTAGATGACCTGCAAGATCCCCTTCCGTCTCTGTCAATCTGTTAAAACGTGGGCACCTTCTTGCCTTCCCAAATGAAAATAGTACGGTGCTAGTCCTCATGGTCAGAAAGGAGATTTTCCTTAGCAAGCTATAGAAGCAGCATCCGTGTTGTGTATTTGGTAGGGTTTTTTTTTTTTTGGTAAAGTATATAGGTTTCGGGTTATCCGTCCACCCCCCTTCCCAAATAGTTTATAATGTCAGAATTAACTTTTTGCCTGTGATTATCTTACACTTTTTCTACCTACAATACTTAAAGTAAGCTTTCTGGCAATCTGCTCCTTTTGAAATGAGAGAGCTCAAGTCAGCGAGTCAAACCACAAGGCTAACAGATGTATCGGCTGCCCCCGTCTCTCTTAATTCTGTTCTGCATCGCCTCCTTATTTTGGTTCATTTTTAAGATGCAAGAAAAAAAACCTGAAGCATCGGGGAGCAATTAGCCCCCCCCAGGGAAGCATAGGGTAGGAAGGGATCTAGGAGGTCATCTAGTCTAACCCCCATATCCAGTGCAGGAATCCTCATATGTTGCACAAATAGCAGTCCATTTTCTTTTCTTGAAGAAGTACAAGATAGTTGAGTGAGTTTTGCCCCATTTTATGATTTTTCTTGCCATAATTAAGCAAATTACTGCGGTTGTTCAGTCAGTAACGCGGTCGTTAAATGAATCCAGCTTTGCTGTAGACTTTGCTGGTCAAAAGGTCGCAAAAAAGGGACACCGTGACCCTGGGACGCTGCAACCGTCATAAATACGACTCTGTTGCCAAGCAACCGAGTTTTGATCACCGGGCAGAGGTCGTAAGTGTGAAAAACGATCCTAAGTCACTTTTTTAAGTAGTTTTAACTTTGAACGGTCGTTAAACGAATGGCTGTAAATTGAGGCCTACCTGCAAAGAGCATATTACAAAATACAGTTTCATGACAATGGGTCAAAGGACAATACAGAAGAGAATATTGCTATGAATTGTGAAAATAAAGGCAAAGGGGCAGAGAAGAACGGAAGGGCCTTGGGTCAGCCAAGGCGATTTTGGCCTCCCCGTGACCAAAATGTCAGAGAAAAGATTTCTTGCGCATAAAACTGCTCTGAAAAGAATTGAGGAATAAGGGGTGACTCTGTGCTTAAATAATATTTCCTTATTTAGAATACAGATAATCCCTTGATTTATAACCATTTGTTTAGCAAATTAGAATAGAAGAGATCAGAACATAAAATAGGATAGGAATAAAACTAGAATAGAAGAAAACACAAGAGAAGAGAAGAGAGGACAGTAGAAGAGAGAACACAGCATAGACTAAAATAGAATAGAATTACAGAATAGAAATGGAATAAAATGAAGAGAACAGAACAACAGAGTCGGAAGGGACCTTGGAGGTCTTCTAGTCCAACCCCTTCTTAAGCAGGAGACCCCATACCATTTCAGACAAGTGGCTGTCCAGTCTTTTCTTTAAAAACCTCCAGTGATGGAGCACCCACAGCTTCTGGTGGCAAGCAGTTCCACTGGTTAATTGTCCTCACTGTTAGGAAGTTTCTCCTTAATTCCAGGTTGCTTCTCTCCTTGATTAGTTTCCATCCCTTGCTTCTTGTCCTGCCTTCAGGTGCTTCGGAGAATAGGTGGACCCCCTCTTCTTTGGGGCAGCCCCTCAAATATTGGAATTCAGAGAGTTGAAGTCCACAAGTCTTAAAGTTGCCAAATCTGCCCGGGGGGGGGAGGGAAGAGGGGGCTTCCATGCACGGCCGACAGCTGGAAAACTTCCCAAATCCAGATGTGCCGGAAATAGAGATTCTCCCCAGATGTGGTTGGGATTTTCTTTGTGTGTGTGTGGGAAAACAACCAGATGGAGGAACAGATGTTAACTCGGTGGGCGAGAGAGAGCTGGGGAAACAGAAACCAGGCAAATTCCATTCTGGGGTCTTTTAGGATTGAAAATAAAAGTTTTGTAAAGAGGCTTCCTGCGTTTTGGAAGACTTGTGGGGGGGGGAGTGTTGTGTTGGGGAGACCCCAAATTTTAGGGGAAACTCTGGAGCTTTTTCCATCCCTGAAATTTTATTCCGAGCTCATGAAAGCTTCTATCTCGGACAGGGCGGATTTGGGATTACGGATTAAGGGATTACAGATTAACAGAGTCGGAAGGGACCTTGCAGGTCATCTAGTCCAACCCCTTGCCCAAGCAGAAGACCCTTAACATCTGCCTCTTCCTAGGATCGAACTCACAACCTCCTGATTGTGAGGCAAGAGCTCTACCTCTAGGCCACAGCAGATTTGATTTCAATCAAGTCGATTTAAATCACGATTTAAATGGCTAGTAAAAAGGCTTGATTTAAATCAACTTGATTTAAATCGTAATTTTTAAAGAGCAACCGTCATCTGTGCTGTGAAATTCCTTGAATGACTTTACCCAAAATGTAAATATCGCAGAATATACAATATGTCTCATGCTACATAACTAAGCTCCATTTCACGCTGTATAAACTAAAATCAGGGGTCTCCAACCTTGGCAACTTTAAGACTTGTGGACTTCAATTCCCAGAATGCCTCAGCCAGTACATGCTGGCTGAGGAATTCTGGGAGTTGAAGTCCACAAGTCTTAAAGTTGCCAAGGTTGGAGACCCCTGAACTAAATTATTAATGTATCTTAAATAGAAAACTCTATCTTTAGATAGGTTTTTTACTCCAAAAGCATTTTATTAAAATAAATTTCATAAAAATAAAAAATCGATTTAAATTAAAAAAAAATCAGATTTTTAAAAAACTTTTTTTTTTAAAAAAATCAATTTTTATCCACCGTGGTCTCGGAAGAAAAATTCACGAGTCAGAATTCCAGATTCCTTCTGATTTTTTGGCATTTTGCAATTGCATTCTTGTGGCGTTTTTCAACCGCGGCTAGTCCTCGAGTTACGACCGCAATTGAGCCCAACGTTTCCGTTGCTAAGCATGACGGTTGTTCACTGAGTTTTGACCCATTCTACGACCTTTCTTGCCACCGTTGTTAAGTGAATCACTGTGGTTGTTGACTGACCTGTGACCGTTTTTGACCACATCCCCACGGTTACTGGGCTGAAAATTCGGACACTTGGCAACTGACTCACACTTACGATGGTCGCAGTGTCCCTGGGGTCACAAATCCGCCCTGAGTCCCTTGGGAGTTGGGCGGCATATAAGAACACCATAATAAATAAATAAATAAATAAATCCCCTTTTATGACTGTCTGACAAGCAAAGCCCACGGGGGAAGCCGGATTCGCTTTAACGACCATCTGACCAACTGCACAACTGCACTGATTCACTTAACGACCCCGTCAAGAAAGGTCATACATGTGGTGGGCGAAACTCAACAAATGTCTGGCTTAGCAGTGGAAATTTTGGGTTCAATTGTGGTCGTAAGTCGAGGACTATTTATGTAATGTGTAGCTGGGCACAATGAGTAAATATCAGGAGTGGGTCTGGGCTTAGAGTGTTGTGTGAATGTGGCAGAGGAGGGGGGGTGCTTAAGGAATACCCTGATTGGTGGGCAGTGCCAGGCCAGGTCAGATGGTGGCCTTCTGCCCCCTCCCCCCCTTAAGAGACCCCCCCCTTAAGGCATCCCCCCTCCCTTAAGGGAAGGAGTGGCTTGTTCCCAGCTGAGGCGCAATGGCTGAGCTATTCAGGGGCTCTGCTAGTCCGTCTGGCAGGTGATAACCAGGTCCAGGCAGGAGGGGCCCTGATTACCGGTAAAGTCCTCGACTTAACAACCGCAATTGAGCCCGACGTTTCTGTGGCTGAGGGAAAACGTTCGTTCGGTGAGCTTCGCCTCGCCTCGCGACTTTCCTGGCCACCGCCGTTAAGTGAATCGCGGCAGTTAGTCAATCAGTCAGACGGCTTCTGAAGTGAAACCGGCTTCCCCATTGGTTTTGCTGGTCAGAAAGGGGGGGGAATCACATGACACCCCCCCTTAGGGACACCGCGACCGTCGTAAATACGAGTCAGTGGCCAAGCGGCTGAATTTTGACTATGCGACCGTTGCATGTGAAAAAACGGCCCCCAGTCACTTTTTTCCGGTGACGTTCCAACTTCGAAACGGTCACTAAACGGACCGTTGTAAGTCGAGGACTGCCTGTATTGAAGGCGAATGGCCTGGCACTTTCCCTGGGGGGTGGCGTGGGGGGCGGGTTAAGCCGTGCCCCATTTCCTTGGAGGTGGCATCCAGGGGTGCCTTACTTTTGGGGGTCTGGCGTGTTCTTTGCTTGGATGTAAGTTGAAAAGGTTGGGGTGGGGAGGGAGGCTGCCCCCTGAGCAAAGCAAAGGGGGGGTTTGAGACCCCCAAAAAAAGAATTGATGCTAGGCTGGGATTCGTCCCACCTGGCATTAGCAACCAGACATAACAAATCGGGGTTTTCACAGGTTGGCACAAGGTTAGCTGGCAAGGTTTGCATCAGGCTGAGTCATCCAGGCTGCAGTGCACAAAACGTACTAACTAAAATTAGAAATTTAAAACACAAAAAAACCTCCCCACATATAGTTAGTCCTCGACTTACGACCACGATGCAGCCCA
Organism: Diadophis punctatus similis; assembly: GCA_023053685.1. Taxonomy (NCBI): domain Eukaryota; kingdom Metazoa; phylum Chordata; class Lepidosauria; order Squamata; family Dipsadidae; genus Diadophis; species Diadophis punctatus. Next base: position 80,714,716 of record JALIGW010000005.1, on the reverse strand, counting down.
ACATTTCTGTTGTTCAGTGAAACACACTTGTTAAGTGAGTTTTGTGAATCACTGCGGGCGTTAAGTGAGCAACCCGGTCGTTAAGTGAATCCGGCTTCCACCCCCATGGACTTTGCTTGTCGGCAGGTCGCAAAAGGGGATCGTGTGACACAGTCCCCCCCCCCCCGGGACACTGCGACCGTCATAAATGCAAGTCGGTTGTCCAGCGTCTGAATTTTGATCACGTGACCACGGGGATGCTGCAGTGGTCATTAATTGTGGAAAAACGGTCATAAGTCACTTTTGTCAGTCGCGCCGTAACTTTGAACGGTGACTATAGTTAGTCCTTGACTTACAACCATTCGTATAAGGACCGTTCAAAGTTGCAGCGGCACTGAAAAAAGTGGTGACCGTTTTTCACACTTAACGACGGTTGCAGCATCCCGGTGGGTCACGTGATCAAAATTCAGAGGCTTGGCAACTGACTCATATTTATGACGGTCGCAGCGTCCCCGGGGTCACGTTGTCCCCTTTTGCGACCTTCCGGCAAGCAAAGTCAACGGGGGAGCCGGGTTTACTTTAACACTGCAGTGATTCACTTAACAACGGTGGCAAGAAAGGTCGTAAGACGGGGCGAGGCTCACTCAACCCCTGCCTCGCTTAATGGCAATGTTGGGCTCCATTGCGGTTGCAAAGCGAGGACTGCCTGTACCCATCGTAGTTTGTCACGGTGTGGAGTGAACTGGCAGGAGGTTGTGCCGTTCGGGATTGCAAGGCCCATTCTCCCCGGCTTAAATCAGCTCCAGTGGATTATGGTTTGTCTGAAGTATTTTTAGATTGTCCGATTTAAGAGAGGCCACAGGCTGAATTTTGGCACGGGAACCCTAGAAAATTAAGAAAGTAAACTTTCTCACGCGTCCGGGCTCCCTGTCACATCGGGGTGCGGATCCCTGCACACCCTGTGCTAAACTCAGTTAGTGTTAATGTTGGTTAGTTGCTGAGGGGGGTGGGAAAACTAAGCTAGTTGCAGGAATGCAGGGCCGTTAGGTAGCTGATGGCTCAGCCGAGCCGGAACACGATTTAATTTTTCTCCCCAGTGTTGTACAAATGCAGCTCCAGAGAGAGACAGGAGTTTGTCTCGTGTGTGTTTGTGTGTGTGTGCATTTGTGTGTGTGTGTGTGTGTGTTGAGCTGGTGGAGGGAAGCAAGCAAGCTGTGTTTGCAAGGAGTGTTATCAGCCTGTGGTGGGTGGGAGTCCTTTCCCACACAACTTGCAGCTTTTGCCGTTCAAGGACAGGATGCCGGCAAAAATTCTCCATCCTTCCTCGGCTGGCAAGGACGATGGAGCGATAGGAGGCCGGTGGGAAGCAAGTCCTCCCTCTGGTCCAGCCTGCCTGTGCCCACGCTTTGCCTGGCTCTGGATCCATCCTCTTCCCCTTGCAGACCCACAAAAGGGGTCAGGCTTGGCTGCATTCACACAACCCAAAGAACCTGGGGGATGCCGAATCCGGAAAGTGGCTCACCTTGGCTTTGTGTGGTCTTCACTTCCCCTAATTTGGGTGCAAATTATGGGCACGTGGATGATTTCTTTCGTGGGTGCATTTGGCGCCTGCGGATTGAAGTGTGAAAATTGGCGATAAGCCAACGTCGTAACGTTGAACAGTCACTAACTGAGCCGTTGTAAGTCGAGGACTGCCTGTAAAGGCTGCCGGCGTACACAACAATGACGGCATGGGTTGTAATTTCTCCACAAGGTCTCGGCGTGGATCTTTGATTGCTGGCGACATCCTGCAGAAGAGCCTGTTGCTTTTTATCTTGGCCTCAACAACACCCCTGCGGTCTGCTCTCTTACGATCCCTTTCTCAATTTCCTCTTTCGCTCTTCCTGTTCGGTTCAAGGCTGTGGCCGTTTCTGCCTTCGGTTCAGACTTACAGCTTTGATCCTGATTTATGGAGCTGAGGGAGGCTGGATTCCCACGGCCCCTCGTGCTGGGCAGCCAACGGGCCTGCGGATGAGACACATGGACTTCGTGATCTGTGCCTAGGTGTCTTCGTGGTAAGGCTGGTGCCCTGAGCTCACCCTGGGTCTGCTGGGTGCTCTTCCTCTTTGCTAAGTTTCCGGTTCAAGCGAGGCTTCTTTCTGCTAAATTTTAATTTTTCTTTTATTTTTTACTAAAAATAAAGTATTTCAGTATTTTGTTTCCTCCCTTTTGCTTTTAGGATCCCCTCCTGCTTGTAAAATGCACTTTATTCCTTAAGAGAGGAAGGGCAAAACTCCCGGGGGGGTCCCTTCAGGTAGTCCTCAACTTACGACCGCAATTGAGCCCAACCTTCCTGTTGCTAAGCGAGACATTCGTTAAGTGAGTTTTGCTCCGTTGCACGAACTTTCTTGATCCAGGGGTTAAATCATTGCAGCCGTTAAGTTGGTCGCACGGTCGTTAAGTGAATCTGGCTTCCCCGTTGACCTTGCTGGTCAGAAGGTTGTGAAAGGGGGTCACGTGATCCCAGGGGCACCGCAATCGTCATAAATGTGAGTCAGTTGCCAAGCATCTGAATTTCGATCATGTGGCTGTGGGGATGCTGCACTGGTCACTTTTTTTTGCAACCTTCTGACAAGCAAAATCAATGGGGAAGCCCGATTCACTTAACAACCGTGTGACTCACTTAACAACGGCAGCGATTCCCTTGAGGGTGACAAGGCAAAAAAGGAGCAAAACCCACTTCACCAACGTCTCCCCTAACCACAAAAATGTTGGGCTCAATTGCGGTCGAAATCCAGGAAACCGCCCCCCCAATGTAAAACTGAGGACTAGAAACTTGAAATCCTCCAGTGTATTTTTTTCTCATTTCACAAAAAAACAGGGGAAACCAAAGAAAAGTTTCTTCCTTCCTGTGTTTTTTCCAAGTGTTTTGTTGTTGGCACAACGGCACGGACACACGACGGTCTCGTTCTTGCAGCCGCATCCTGTTGTCCACGGTGCCGAGCCGCAACCTTGGCGCATGGCGAGCCCCAAATCTTTTCTGTTCTTCCCTGCAGGATTTGAAGGATTCCCTGCGTGGGACCGTGTGATCTGAGATCCGGATGGCCGTGATTTGAACCCCTCGGCAGCTGTGGAGGTCTTCGCCGGTTCCTCGGGGTGGTGGTCTCATTATATTTTATAATATATGTATTAAATTTCGACACCCCCCCAATAACTGCAGAGAAGGAAGCCAGGTGGACATGGACCCAGGAGAAGAAGCGGCGTGAGGAGGGAAGATGATTCACGGCGCACGGCTTCAGGTAAGGACCACATTCCCACCTGTGCATCGGTGTTCGTGTTTTGGTCTCCAGATGTTTCCAGCTGCCGAATTTCACATTTATTTTCGGGATCCCATTGGCAGGGAGCGTTCAACTTACGGTCACAATTCACACACACACACCCCAATTTCCATGGCTGAGTGAGACTGTTGTTTTGACCCGTTTAATGACTTGGTCGCCGCAAGTTGTTAAGGGAATCACTGCAGTTAAGTCACAGGGTGGTTAAGTGACTTCCCCATTTATTTTATCGGAGGGTCGTAAAAGGAGGTCGTGTGACATCGGGATCATCATGAATACGATCAAATTGCCAAATGTCCACATTTTGATCACCTGACCACGGGGGTGCTGCAACGGTCGTAAGTGTGAAAAATGGTCGTAAGTCACTTTTCAGTGCAGTTGTAACGGTCACTAAATGAATGGTCATAACTCGAGGACTACCCATAGTTGGTAAAAAATGCTTCATGCTGATTGATTAATTTCCTCCCTCCCTCCCTCTCTGTCTTTCCCCCTCCCTCTCTCCTTTCTTCCTTTCCTTCCTTCCACCCGCCTTCCTCCCTTCCTTTTCCTTCCTTCCTTTTCCTTCTTCCCTCCCTCCCTCCTTTCTTCCTCCTTTCCTTCCACCCACCTCCCTCCTTCCTTTTCCTTCCTTCCTTCCTCCCTCCCTCCCTCCTTTCTTCCTCCTTTCTTTCCACCCACTTCCCTCCTTCCTTTTCCTTCCTTCCTTCCTTCTTCCTTCCTTCCTTTTCCTTCCTTCCTTCCTTTTCCTTCCTCCCTCCTTTCTTCCTCCTTTCCTTCCACCCACCTCCCTCCCTCTTCCTTTTCCTTCCTTCCTTCCTCCCTCCTTCCTTTTCCTCCCTCCATCCCTCCTTTCTTCCTCCTTTCCTTCCACCCACCTCCCTCCTTCCTTTTCCTTCCTTCCTTTTCCTTCCTTCCTTTCCTTCCCTCCCTCCCTCCTTTCTTCCTCCTTTCCTTCCACCCACCTCCCTTCTTCCTTTTCCTTCCTTCCTTCCTTCCTTCTTTCCTTCCTTTTCCTTCCTTCCTTCCTTCCTTTTCCTCCCTCCCTCCCTCCTTTCTTCCTCCTTTCCTTCCACCCACCTCCCTCCCACCTTCCTTTTCCTTCCTTCTTTCCTTCCTCCCTCCCTCCCTCCCTCCCTCCCTCCTTCCTTCCTGTCGTAAGTTTGAAAGCCGATCTTAAGTCACTTTTATCAGCACCGTTGTAACTTTGAGCAGTCGCTAAATGAACAGTTGTAAGTCAAAACCTACCATTAATGTAGACTACTTGGAAGGAAACCCACAAATGAAGGTAAATTCTTAACCTGGTGGAATGTTGTCCCACCCTGCAGGGTGGGCGTTGAAGAAACAGATTTTGCTCCCAAGATCTCAAGTGAGCGATCCGCTGTCAGGATCCATTTCCGCACCCCAGTCTGGGCAGAAGACGTAGAAGCACCCTGGGTTGATCCCAGCCGCGTTTGGGACTGGATCCCTCCGTGGAAGAATTATGTGATGCCGCTGTTAATTGATTTATGAGATTTCTCCACTTCAGCCTGAAACCAAATCAGATTGAAGGCAGTTTGCATATAAAATGTAATGCACAATCAATACAGTAATTGATTAAAATAGCAACTCCAAATTGGTTTGCAATTCAATGAAACATTAAAAGCAACAAAATAAGATTTATTGAAGCCAGAAGCCCCAGTGAATTTCAAAGCAGGGATGTCTTGCTTGCTTCCGATTGCACAACATCCGTCGAGTTGAAAGGGACCTTGGAGGTCTTCTAGTCCAACCCCCTTCTCAGGCAAAGAGAAGCCAGGGACTTTTCAGACTGTTGTGTATAGGTAGTCCTCGACATACGACCACTGTTGGGAGTTGCAGAGTTCCCGTTGGTAAGCAGGGCTGTTGTTAAGTGAATCATGCCCAATTTACGACCAGTTGTTGAGCGAATGGCTGCGGTTGTTAAGTGAATCATGCCATCATTAAGTGAATCTGATTCCCCCCCATTGAGTTTGCTTGTGTGAAATTGGCTGGGAAGCTTGTAAATTGCGATCGTGTAACCCAGGACAATGCAGTAGAGGTAGTCCTCGCATTTACGACAGTCGCAGTTTCTTCGTGGTCACGTGATCAAAATGCAGGCGCTTGGCAACTGGAATGTAGTTACAACATTTACACGAAACCAGGGTCATGTGATTATCATTTATGGCCTACCTAGATGACTTCCGACAGGCAAAGTTAGTGAGGGAAGACTGAGATAGTCCCGCCTTAGGCATTAAGCCAGCTGGGTGTCTTTGGGCCAATCACCAGGAGACTGGGAGTTCTAGTCCTACCTTAAGCATGAAAGTTGGCTGCGTGTCTTTGGGCCAATCATTAGGCGACACGGAGTTCTAGTCCTGCCTTAGGCCTGAAAATCGGCTAGGTGACTTTGGGCTAATCACCAGGAGACAGTGAGTTCTAGTCCTGCCTTAGGTAAGAAAGCCAGCTGGGTGTCTTTGGCCAATCACAAGGAGACTGGGAGTTCTAGTCCTACCTTAAGCATGAAAGTTGGCTGGGTGTCTTCGGGCCAATCATTAGGCGACAGGGAGTTCTAGTCCTTCCTGAGGTAAGAAAGCTGACTGGGTGACTTTGGGCCAATCACCAGGAGACTGGGAGTTCTAGTCCAACTTAGGTAAGAAAGCTGACTAGGTAACTTTGGGCCAATCACCAGGAGACGGTGAGTTCTAGTCCTACCTTAAGCATGAAAGTTGGCTGGGTGTCTTTGGGCCAATCATTAGGCGACAGGGAGTTCTAGTCCTTCCTGAGGTAAGAAAGCTGACTGGGTGACTTTGGGCAAATCACCACTAGACTGGGAGTTCTAGTCCCGCCTTAGGTATAAAAACAGGCTGGGTTACTTTGGGCCACCACCGAGAGATGGTGAGTTCTAGCCTCGCCATAGCTATTAATGTCAGTACGTGACTTTGGGCCAGTTCCTCCCCCCTTCCTCCCCCCCCTCAGCCCAACCTACCTCACAGGATTGTTGTTGGGGAACTAGGAGGAGAAAGTCATATGTTCACCACCTTGAATTCTTTGCAAAAATAATAAAGGTGGGACGTAAACAACCTTAGCTTAACATACAGGGAATCCTCAAGTTACAATAATTCATTTAGTGACCGTTCATAGTTACAACATCACTGAGAAAATGACTTATGACCGTTTTTCACACTTACGACCATTGCAGCGCTCCCCTGGTCATGTGATCAAAATCCAGACGCTTGGCTACTGCCTCGTATTTATGACGGTTGCAGTGGGGATCACGTGATCCTCGTTTGCGACCTCCTGACAAGCAAAGTCAACGGGGAAGTCGGATTCACTTAACGACCGGGTTACTAACTTAACCATGGCAGTGATTCCCTTAAAACCCCTGTGGCGAGAACGGTCGTAAAATGGAGCAAAGCTCCCTGCGCAAATCTTTTCCCTTAGCAGCATAAATGTTGACCTCCGTTGGGGTCGTAACTCGAGGACTACCTGCCTCGCCTTCCGAACCAGAGAAACAGACATCGCAAAGCCTCACCTGGCCAGGTTCAGGTTGTTAAATTCCCCGGCAGCGAAATTCCATCGATTCAGTTGTGCAGCCGCAATTGTGCGATTTTGTCCTGCAGATTCAGCAGGTCAAACTCTTACCTGCCGATGGGTTGCATTCCTTGTTATGGGGAGGCGACAGGTGACGCCCAAAGGGGAGGGGCCTTCAGCAGGCCTCACCCCCAAGCTGGCAGCTCTACTGCGTGCCCTCCCTCCTCCCTTTGCCCAGGGAAATTCAGCCTCCGCCCGTCTGCTGACGTCGCTATTTTTCGGGGTTTGTCAATCTGTTGCAAATCCGAGTCGGGCATTTTGCAAGGATAGACTTTACTCCGTGCAATGCCAGATGTTGATGCCCGCCTCTCTCGGCTGTGCCAGGAGTAGGCCCCAGGGGAGTTCCAGGGTTCAAGTGTGTGTGTGTTTGTGTGGGGTGTCTTTGCAACCCGGGGAAAGCCGCCTGCACACCCACCCACCGACTGGCAACGTTCTCGCTAGGCTGCAAGGCCGAACTACCGCCCACCCGCGTTGCTAAGCAACGAGTGGTCACCTTCCTCCCCGCATGCCAAGATGGGTGAAGTCATGGTCATGTGACCGGCTGGCCAATTGGGAGCGAGGCAGCCTGGCTGGCTGGGCGAGCGAGACAGAGAGAGAGAGAGAGAAGAACTTCTGGCCAGATGTGCGGGACGGGCAGCCGGCCACCTGCGCCGTAATCCAGCCCTCTGTAAGGGATGCAAATGGTGAGTACAGCAAGGAGGCAAGGGATCCGGCTAGGCGCTCTGCCGGGAAAATGCTGCCTTTCCCCTCTCGCCAGGTGCGGGAGTCGCAAACCAGTTGCACTGGCTGTGGGCCAGCCTTGTTTTTCCCAACCCTCCGGGACGGGCCAGGATATCGACAGCTTCCTCTCCGAGCCAGACAGAAGGAAAAGCCGAAAAGTCCTGGTCAAAAGTCCCGGTTTGGTAGTGCACCATGGGTCCATGCCCGTTAGGGATCTGTGCGGCGCCTAGGGAGTTCCAGAGCTGGAAGATCAAGGAGTCTGGCCGGTGGGGTTTGCACAAAGGGGTCAAGTGGTGGGGTTTGGATTAAAATAAGGATGCCAACACAAACACACACACACACAAATGCAGAGACACAACAGAGAGACAGACACACACACGTAGATCGGGTGTGTTTTTCTGCACATGTTACTTTTCAAGTTTCCTGGGAGAAGTTGGTGTCAAGGTGTCACCAGCCGTTGTGTCAGAAGCTTCCGTTGCGGGCGTCCGGTTCACACCTCGCTGTCGCTCACATTGCGGGGTTTTCCCCTGCTAAAGATGCCTCTTGGTTTGGCGCAAGTGACCAGGGTTAACGCCATCCTATGTGTGCTGAGTGACATCCCGCACGCTTGTCTGCCTTGGGTAATTGTGGTCTGTGCTGGATCTCGGTTTAATGCAAGGAATTGCAGGCTGCAGCGTGTGGCATCTAGGTTCTTAATTAGATTGGGGTGTTGTGCAAATGTAGAAACAGGTGAATCCCCTCATCTGGGGTCAGTGTACAGGGAGTCCTCGACTTACGGCCAAAATTCAGCCTGAAATTTATGTTGCTAAGCAAGACATTTGTCAAAGTGAGTTTTGCTCCATGTTACGACCTTTCTTGCTATGGTTGTTAAGTGAATCACTGCAGTTGTTAAGTTAGTCGCACGACCTTTCTTGCTATGGTTGTTAAATGAATCTGGCTTCCCCGTTGACGTTGCTTGTCGGAAGGTCGCAAAAGGGGATCACGTGACCCCCTGGACACAGCGACCGTCATAAATATGAGTCCGTTGCCAACCATCACATGATCATGGGGATGCTGCAGTGGTCATAAGTGTGAGAAAACGGTCATAAGTCACTTGTTTCATTGGAACTTTGGACGGTCACTAAATGAACCATCATAAGTCAAGGACTGTATTGTGTGAAAGGAACTACTGTGTATTTTGAATGTGATCTTTTGGCCTCAGCTTCCAGGATCCTACATGCAATGTGGTGATGTGGACATTGGCCTACCTTACAAGGATGTTGTGATCGTAAATTAGACCTGGCCAACTAGCGTTCGAATCCTTAAAATGAAGCTGCTCTTGAGAATCACCCAAATTCTTTTGATCCAGGATGTAACTGTCTGAATGCTGGCTAGTTGAAACCAGGTTGAGTACGGACAGGTAATCCTCGATTTACGACCAAAATTGCAAGCAGAATTTCCATTGCTAAGCTAGACGGTTGTTAAATGAGTTGCACCCAATTTTGTGGCCTTTTTTTTTGCTATGGTTGTTAAGCGAATTGCTGCAGTCGCTAAGTGAATTGTGCATCGCTAAGCAAATCTGGCACCCCCATTGAGTTTGCTTGGGGGGGAGGATGCCGGCTGGGAAGATAGCAAATGGAGATCATGTTGACCTTGGGAAGCTTTAACCATCATAAATATAAGCTGGTTGCCAAGCGTCCACATTTTGATCGTGTGATTGGATTTGCGGCGCCGGTCGTAAGCGTGAAAAATGGTCGAGCCCCTTTTTTCCAGTGCCGTTGTAACTTCGAGCGGTCACTAAATGAACTGTTGTAAGTCGAGGACTGTGCTTGAGCTTTCTATTTAACTATTAGAAACTGAACTGTTTGCAAAGAAAAACTTGAGAAAAAGACTGTGGCCAGTGATGTATTTTAGCTTTTCTTCCCCTTCAAGTTGCAGAGTTTTTTTAAAAAATTAACTTTTTTTCTATTAGTCTGGATGGAAGGGTGGATGGACTGAGGGATGGATGGATAAATGGATGGATGGATCGATCGATCGAAGAAGGGACGGATTGACAGATGGATATATGGTTAAATATATGGATAAATGGGCAGAGGGACGGACGGATGGATAAATGGATGGATAAATGGATGGACGGATAGATATATAAATTGATGGATGGATGGAAGGAGGGAGGGACGGAGGGATGGATGGATGGACAGACGGAACGATGGATGGAGGGATGGACGGATGGATAAATGGATGCATAAATGGATGGACGGACAGATATATAAATTGATGGATGGACGGAAGGAGGGAGGGAGGGATGGACGGAGGGACAGATGGAAGGATGGAGGGAGGGAGGGACGGATGGATGGATAAATGGATGGACGGACAGATATATAAATTGATGGATGGACGGAGGGACAGATGGAGGGAGGGAGGGACGGATGGATGGATAAATGGATGGACGGACAGATAGATAAATTGATGGATGGACGGAAGGAGGGAGGGATGGATAGAGGGACAGATGGATGGATGGACAGACAGAACGATGGATGGATAAATGGATGCATAAATGGATGGACGGACAGATAAATTGATGGATGGACGGAGGGAGGGAGGGATGGATAGACGGAGGGATGGATAGACGGAAGGATTGAGGGAGGGAGGGATGGATGGCTGGACAGACGGAACGATGGATGGAGGGACGGATGATGGATAAATGGATGCATAAATGGATGGACGGACAGAGATAAATTGATGGATGGATGGAAGGAGGGAGGGATGGATAGACAGAAGGATTGAGGGAGGGAGGGAGGGATGGACAGACGGAAAGATGGATGGAGGGACGGATGGATGGATAAATGGATGCATAAATGGATGGACGGACAGATATATAAATTGATGGATGGACGGAAGGAGGGAGGGAGGGAGGGATGGACGGAGGGACAGATGGAAGGATGGAGGGACGGATGGATGGATAAATGGATGCATAAATGGATGGACGGACAGATATATAAATTGATGGAGGGAGAGATGGATGGAGGGACAGATGGAAGGATGGATGGATGGAGGGACAAATGGATGGATTTCTGTGTAACAAGTAATCCTCGATTTACGACCCCAATTGAATTCCGAATTTTCTCTAGTTAAGCAAGGCAGTTGTTAAAACGAGTTGCACCCTGTTTTACAACCTTTGTTTTTGCCACAGTTGTTAAATGAATCACTGCTGTTGTTAAGTGAATCATGTGGTCGTTAAGTGAATTCGGCTTCCCCCATTGACCTTACTTGTCAGAAGCCTGTTGGGAAGGCCACTGCATGCTGCAACCGTCATAAATGTGAGTCAGTTTAATCATGTGTCCCTGAGGATACTGCTATGGTCGTAAATATGAAAATCAGTCATAAGTCACTTTTTTCAGTGCTTTTATAATTTCAAACGGTCACTAAACGAATGGTTGTAAGCCGAGGACTCCCTGGATAAGAAGTAGGCAGATTTTTAAATTATTTTTTTAATATTATATTATAGTAATATTATATTAGTTTAGTTTAGTTTAGTTTTATATCCTGGGCATTTTAATGTATTTTATACATTTGTTTTGTAAAGCACAAAGAATTGCTTGCAATGTAAAGTAGTGGATGAATAAATAAGTAGATGAATGGAAAAAAAAAGAGGAGAAATTTTGCGATGCTTGATGCTATCAGCCAGTGAAATAAGAGTTAGGGCCTTAAGAAGTTTGGATTACTCTCTGCCCCCAAATGATTTAGCCTCCTTTTGCTATGAGCAGGGGTTGGACTAGATGACCTCTGGGATCCCGCCCAATTCCAGGATTCTGTGAAGAGTTGCAAGACTTGACTTGCTGCCTGATGGCTCACCGCTGAGCTCACATGCCTTGTGAGGTCCTTCGTGTATCATCCACATCCCATCACATGCGCAATGACAGCACACCTGTGGGTTGTGTGCAATGTGTGTGTGAAGGAGGAAGCCCATCAGATGCTGGTTTTTCTCTCCGTGTGTGTGAGTGTGAAGATGCTTATTAGCGTTTAATCCTGGCATTTCAGCGGCTGAGAGGTGGGATCCTTCCGTTTCTGAGCTCCCCTTCCTTCCAGGTAGGAAATTCACACCTGTAATAGCCATACCTGGGCTAGTTGTGAAGGTGATGAGGGGACTGGAGGCTAAAAGAGACAATGAACGGTTGCAGGAACTGGGCATGGCTGGTCTAGTGAAGAGAAGGACTCAGGGGAGACATGATAGGATAGGATAGGATAGAATAGAATAGAATAGAATAGAATAGAAAATAGAATAGAATAGAATAGAATAGAGAATAGAGAATAGAATAGAAAATAGAATAGAAAATAGAATAGAATAGAAAATAGAATAGAATAGAATAGAATAGAATATATAGCAGTCTTCCAATATTTGAGGGGCTGCCACAGAGAGGAGGGGGTCAATATATTTTCCAAGGCACCTGAGGGCCAGATAAGGAATAATGGATGGAAACTGAACAAGGAGAGATTCAACCTGGAAATAAGGAGAAATTTCCTGACAGGGAGAACAATCAATCAATGGAACAGAAGTTGCCTTCGGAAGTTGTTGGAGCTTCATTGCTGGAGGCTTTCAAGAAGAGACTGGACTGCCATTGGTTAGAAATGGTGTAGGGTCTCCTGCTGAGAAGAAGTGGTGGCGCAATGGTTAAAAGCAGTTCAGCAGTTCAGCTGTTCAAATCTCACCAGGCTCAAGGTTGACTCAACCTTCCATCCTTTCGAGGTGGGTAAAATGAGGACCCAGATTGTTGGGGGCAAGAGGCTGAACTCTGTAAACCGCTTAGAGAGGGCTGTAAAGCACTATGAAGCGGTATATAAGTAAGTGCTATTGCTATTGCTTGGGCAGGGGGTTGGACTAGATGACCTCCAAGGTCCCTTCCAACTCTGTTATTCTATATTCAATGGAACAGAAGTTGCCTTCAGAAGTTGTGGGAGCTTCATCGCTGGACACTTTCAAGAAGAGACCGGACTGCCCTCTGTCAGAAATGGAGTAGGGTTTACTGCTTGGGTGGGAGAGTTGGACTAGATGACCTCGAAGGTCCCTTCCAACTCTGTTATTCTATATTCAATGGAACAGAAGTTGCCTTCAGAAGTTGTGGGAGCTTCATCGCTGGAGGCTTTCAAGAAGAGACCGGACTGCCATCTGTCAGAAATGGTGTAGTAGGGTCTCCTGCTTGGGCGGGGGTGGGGTGGACTAGATGACCTACAAGGTCCCTTCCAAGTCTTGTTATTCTATATTAAATGGAACAGAAGTTGCCTTCAGAAGTTGTGGGAGCTTCATCCCTGGAAGCTTTCAAGAAGAGACTGGACTGCCATCTGTCAGAAAGGTTGTACGTAGGGTCTCCTGCTTGGGCAGGGGGTTGGACTAGATGACCTCCAAGGTCCCTTCCAACTCTGTTAATCTGTATCTGTACCACAACAGTTAGCAGAGCTGAGAGATCCAGGGTTTCATTGCTCAGGTGTAATTGGAAGGCTTGGATAGGCGAAAGCTTGGTTGTGGGGACACAGCAGAGACAAGCTAGCTAGGATAAACCTAGATGAAAAAGAAAGATGCGATGATTCCGTCTTGGAAGTGGCTGTTATGTGAGACAGGCATAAAAACCCATCCTACCTACTATACAGGTAGTCCTCGACTTACGACCACAATTGAGCCCTAAAATTTACGTTGCTAAGTGAGACATTTGTTAACTGAGTTTGGTCCCATTGTACGACTTAAGCAAATCACTGCGGTTGATTAGTTAGTAACTCGGTCGTTAAGTGAATCCAGCTCCCCCGTTGACTTGGCTTGTCGGTAGGTCGCAAAAGGGGTTCACGTGACCTCGGGACCCTGCGACCGTCATAAAGTCAGAGGCCAAGCGTCCGAATTTGGTTCACTTGACCATGAAGATGTTGCAAAAGGTTGAAAAACGTGAGGTTGAAAAATGGGGATATGTGATTTTTTTCCCCAGTGCCGTTGTAAGTTGGAACGGTCACTAAATGAATCGGTTGTAAGTCAGGGACTCCCTATAGGCGGTTTAGGACGGGGGTTTTGTAATCGCTAAATTGGGACATTTTTGTTTGTTTCTGGGAAGGGATGATGGTGACTTACATGGTTGAATGCAAAAGTATATTTTAGTACAGGTAATGTATTTATATGTTAGTGTGTAGGTATGTATGTTTACAGCATATGTATGTATGTTTATAGCATGTCTATACGTGTGTTACGTATGTGCAGACTTTTGAGAACGAGGCAACAGAATTTCATTTTTAAGATGTGCCAGAGTCCCATGGGAAAAGAATGGCAATAAAGGTTATTTTATCTAGTCTTCGACTTACGACAGTTCTTTTAGTGACCGTTCAAAGTTACGATGACACTGAAAAACGTGACTTATGACGGTTTTCCTGCAGTTATGGCCATTGCAGCCTTCCCATGGTCACGTGATCAAAATTCAGATGCCAACTGACTCATACTTATGACCGTTGCAGTGTCCCAGGGGTCACGTGATCCCCTTTTGCGACCTCCTTGACGAGCGAAATCAAATTTTGTCCTCAATTGTGGTCGTTAATCAAAGATGACCTTCCTCGTGATATGTCCTCGGAAATGGGTTGATATAAGTGGATTCTCTGAATGCAGTTGCCCATTGGGCACATGAAAGACACCGGACGAGGCAGGGGTGGGACTAGATGATCTCTGAAGTCCCTTCCAACTCTAGGATTGTGTGAAAAATGGGGTCGGGCAGTTGGTTGCTCGGCGTCTTGTGGGAACCCAACCTCCGCCTTAACATGTTGTATGAACAAGTCCAAGCTGTGGCACTCTTTGCCACGTGAGAACACCAGTTAGTTTGGTGTGTGTGTGTGTGTGTGTGTGTGTGTGTCAGGGTGAATGTTTGTGAGAGACCAGTTTGTCCGTCAAAGAGAATAGAATATTAAAAGTCTGGGGTGCTCCCATCTCCAGAATTCTCTGCCAGGCTGGGATGATTGGACCTTGGGTTGACGGGTTTTGAACTCGGGTCAACCTCAAGACTATAGCATCAACGGCCATTATTATTACAGTTTGTTACACGGTCAAGCCAGATGTTTTAGACTGGATATGGCCTTTTCGTCCACCTAAAAAATTCCTTCCCAAGGACCTGGGACAGCCAGATGTGGAAGTTTGATGGGATTCAAGATTTCATCCTAGGATGTAAGCTGTTTTGAGTCAAGCTGCCTTTTGCAATTGACCGATGGGAATTTTGTCAATGCCAATGGTTATAATTATTGGTTCATTACGCAGTCAGCCAGATATTTAGACTGGATTTGGAATTTTTGTCTACCTACCGATCCTTCCTGAGGATCTGAGATAGGCAGATGTTAATGTTCGATGGTGTTAAAGATCGGAAGATGTAAATTGTTCCAGGTCAGGTTGCCTTTTGCAATTGACCGAAGTGGATTGCGTCAATTCCGATGGTTTATTTGTTTATTGGTGTCAGAAGCATCACAATTAAAATGGCACATAGGTAGTCCTCGACTTACAACAGTTTGTTTAGTGACTGTTTAAAGTTACAACTGCACTGAAAAGAGTGACTTACGACCATTTTTCACACTTACGACCATTGCCGCATCCCCATGGTCATGTGTTCAAACTCGGACGATTGGCAACTGGTTCACATTTATGACCATTGTGGCATCCCGGGGTCACGTGATCCCCTTTTGCGACCTTCTGGCAAGCAAAGTCTGTGGGGAAGCCAGATTCATTTAACGACCAGGTTACTAACTGAACAAATGCAATGATTCACTTAACAACTGTGGCCCAAAAAGTCGTAAAATGGGACAGACTCACAACAAACGTTTCGCTTCGCAACATAAATTTTGGGCTCAGTTGTGGTCGTAACTTGAGGACGACCTGTGCTGTACAACATAAAATTTTAAATATAAAATGCAAGGTTAAAATATGCAAGAGCAAATTTGGGTCGGTTAACAGAACCAGAGGTTTTACTCTTCCGAGCTTTTGGACTCGTGATTTTACATCCTTATCTTGGGACATACCAGTATATATTTGCCTTTATTGGTGAGATTAAAATATGTACAAATGAAACAGATCTTGCTCAGAAACTAGCAACATTAATTTTGTTCTGTCCTGCTGCTTCAAATGTACACTGATTGGGACACAAGGAACATTCTGATGGTTATCAGTCAGCCAGATGTTCAGACTGGATTTGACATTTTTGTTCACTTATCGAGATTTCCCCAAGGACCTGGGATAGCCAGATGTGGATATTTCATGGTGTTAAAGTTCTCATTGAAGGATGTAAGCTGTTCTGAGTAAAGCTGCCTTTTGCAATTGACTGGTAGGGATTTGTCAATGCCGATGACTGTTGTTATAGTTTGTTGCATAGCCAGCCAGATGTTTAGACTGGATTTGACATTTTTGTCCACTTATTGAGACCTTCCTAAGGACCTGGGATAGCCTGATGTGGATGTTGGATGGTATTAGAGGTTTCATCCCAGGATGTAAGCTGTTCTGAGTAAAGCTGCCTTTTGCAATTGACTCATAGGGATTTGTCAATGCGGATGAGTATTGTGATTTGTTGCACAGTTAGCCAGATGTTTACACTGGATTTGGCATTTTTGTCAACTTATTGAGACCTTCCTAAGGACCTGGGATAGCCAGATGTCGATGTTGGAGAGGTTTCATCCCAGGATGTAAGCTGTTCTGAGTAAAGCTGCCTTTTGCAATTGACTGATGGGGATTTGTCAATGCCGATGACTGTTGTTATAGTTTGTTGCCAGATGTTTATTTATTTATTTTTATTTATTTTGGTTTTCTTATATGCCGCCCTACTCCCGAGGGACTCAGGGTGGCGTACAGCCTGCATTTGGCATTTTTGTCCACCTATCGAGACTTTCCCAAGGACCTGGGATAGCCTGATGTGGATGTTGGATGGTATTAGAGATTTCATCCCAGGATGTAAGCTGTTCTGAGTAAAGCTGCCTTTTGCAATTGACTCATAGGGATTTGTCAATGCCGATAAGTATTGTGATTTGTTGCACAGTTAGCCAGATGTTTACACTGGATTTGGCATTTTTGTCCACCTCTTAAGTCCTTCTCAAGAAGCTGGAAAAGGCAGATATTTAATAATATCAAAGGTATTGTTGCAGGATGTAAGCAGTTCCCAGTCAAGCTGCCTTTTGCAATTGACCGATGGCGATTCTGTCAATGCCCGTGATGTTCAAATGGTCTCTGGTTATTTTCAGATTGCACCCAAGGTTCTTATCACTATCAATATTTTCTTCGCATTATGATTATTTAGATTTATGCTGATGGTACGTGGTTAAGCAGGAAAAAGTAGCTTTGTGTCTTGTTTTTTTAAACCTGCCCTGCATTAATACCCATTTTCTGTCCCGCTTTTCAAAAATAGCTTTCCATAAAACTTTTCTCCCGGGCAATTTTGCTAATTTTGTGATCCGTGTGCTTTTTTGCTTACTCGAAAAATGAAGTAATATATTTTAATTTCTTTGGGGTTATTTTGGGTACTAGATACCTCTAATTTTCTAGTTTCTATTTTATTTTTGTAGTATTTATTTTATTTTCCTTTTAGTTGCTTGGTAAAGAAATTTATGAATTAGGCAGATCGATTAAGATTGGAGAACTATTTGTCTGAAACAGTATAGGCGGTGTTTCTGAATATTGGCAACTTGAAGATATGTGGACTTCAACTCCCAGAATTCCTCAGCCAGCTGGCTGGAGGATTCTGGGAGTTGAAGTCCACACGTCTTCAAATTGTCACAGTTCAGGAATACTAGTACAGATAGCCCTCAACTTACAACACTTCATTTAGTGACCATTCAAAGTTACGATGACACTGGAAAAAAGTGACTTATGACCATTTTTCACACTTACGACCATCACATCTCCATGGTCACGTGATCAAAATTCAGACGCTTGGCAACTGACTCATATTTATGACGGTCGCAGTGTTCCGGGGTCACATGATCCCCTTTTATTGCGACTTCCTGAGAAGCCAAGTCAAGCGGGAAGCCAGATTCACTTCACAACCGGGTTTACTAATTTAACAACGGCAGTGATTCACTTAACAACGGTGGCGAGAAAAGTCGTGAAATGGGGCAAAACTCACTTAATAAATGTCTTACTTAACAACAGAAATGTCGGGCTGAATTCTGGTCGCAAGTCGCGGACTACCTGTGTAGGGTTTCCTGCTTGAGCAACAGGGTTGGACTAGAAGACCTCCAAGGTCCCTTCCAACTCTGTTATTGTTGTGTCCCCAAGTCTGAGCTGACTCTTCACAACACCATAGATGGATTTTCCTCGGGGACGTATGTGGGTTTAGAAGCCCTATAAAAACAATACTAAATTTCAGTTAGTCGGTGGTTTTACCTTCCTTCCCCTTTACTGTGAAATCCAGCCCATTCAAAGAAAAAGAGGAAGAAGAGAAACAAAATTTTTCTTCTTCTTCTTTTTCTTTGAATGGGCTGGATTTATTTTAACATTCGAGTGGAAAAAAAAAAATCTTTAGCATCGTTTCCAGCAGAAAAAAATTATTTATATCTAGGTTGCTTCTCCCCTTGATCAGTTTCCATACATTGTTCCTTGTCTGGCCTTCCGGTGCTTTGGAGAATAGCTTGACCCCCTCCTCTCTGTGGCAGCCCCTCAAATATTGGAAGATTGCTATCCTGTCTTCCCTGGTCCTTCTCTTCACTAGACCAGCCATGCCCAGTTCCTGCAACCGTTCATCGTATGTTTGAGCCTCCAGTCCCCTCATCATCCTGGTTGCTCTTCTCTGCATTCTTTCCAGAGTCTCAACCTTTTTTTTATAGTGCTGTGACCAAAACTGGATGCAGGATTCTAGGAGCGGTCTTACTAAGGCTTTATAGAGTGGTATTAATACCAGAGGTGGGTTCCTTCCGGTACGCTCTTACCTGTTGGTCGCCACAGAGCCGAAGAAGCTGGTGGTGTTCGCGGCACGGGGCTTCCCCCGCCCGCTTTCCCCCGCCCGCCTGGACACCGCCATTTGCGTTCTTTTGCCCTCTGCGCAAGCAGAACGCTTTGCGCATGCGCAGAGGGCAAAAGAACGCAAATGGCGGCGTCCAGGCAGACGGGGGAAGCCCCGCGCCGCGAACGCCACCAGCTTCTTCGGCTCTGCGGCGACCAACAGGTAAGAGCGTACCGGGAGGAACCCACCTCTGGTATTAATCCTTCACGTGATTTGGATTCTAGGCCTCTGTTTATGCAAGCAAGGATTGTATTAGCTTCTTTGGCTGCTGCTGCCCACGGCTGGCTCATGTTTAATTGATTGAATCAATTGATTTGAAACGAAGCTGCTTTCGTGAGCTGCAGTTCATGCCCTTGGGTGAAATACAGGCAGTCCTCGACTTACGACCACACAATTGAGCCCAACAATTCCGTTGCTAAGCGAGACAGTTGTTCAGTGAGTTTTTGCCCCATTTTGCCCCTATCTTGCCACAGTTCGTTAAATGAATCACTGCCGCTGTTAAGTGAGTCACTCGTTTGTTAAGGGAAATCCGGCTTCCCCGTTGACTTTGCTTGTCCGAAGGTCGCAAAAGAGGATTGCACTGCGACCGTCATAAATATGAGTCAGTTGCCAAGGGTTTCATGAATTCATAAGTCACTTTTTTCAACGCTGTTGTAACTTTGAATGATC